>JASAND010028358.1:0-31629 GCA_030248195.1 Trissonchulus latispiculum | reverse complement strand
CAGGGGCGTAGGCAGGGGGAGGGCCAGAGGGGGAATTTCCCTCCCCGGAAACTAAGTTGCCCCCGGAAAATTTGCCTTGTCAGGGGAAAATTTTACTAATATTTTCGCGCCATGGGCAAATAACTCTTACTCATTGAACTCAGATTAAGGTGCTGGTTCAGGTATTAGCAGCAAATTTTGAAAGACTGTAATTTGCTCAAATTTTTGGAGTTCAACAATAATTTATATATCATTTTAAAGCTTAGAATGTGCTTGTTACAACCTAAGGTACAGTATAGCTGTCTCATTTCAACTCTTCAGCTTGAACAACATGATATTTTAACAACGACTTGCAAATAACATGAAAACAATTTTTGAACATGAATTTCTCTAAGTGCGGGAAAAGTTAACGAAAAGCGACCAGTTCAGATTTCAAAAGAAATGTCCTCCCGAGGGCTATTTTTCGAAATTGTTTAACGAGTAAAGAAGCACAAGATTTTTGAGAAAAAAACGGAAAAAAATTTGTCCGTTTTTCGTCAAAATTTTCAAGTTTGGATGTTTATTTCTCTCCAACTGAAAGTCAAAATTCAAAACCACGAAAAAATAGCCCTCGGTGAGACAATTGTCTCAAAAATACGTGTAAAATCGTTTTTTAACCGATTGCATGAGCTGAGAGAAATCCGTGTTTAAAATCTAGTTGCGGTTTTGGCAATATTTCACATTTTTCGCTGCAGAGCGCCGACAGAGATACCGCAGAGAGCTCTCTCATTGGGCCTTTGCACCACAAATATGAACAATACTTGACCGATGGACCAGCGCTGTTGAAGCTGTCGAAATCTTGCAATATTTGATTTTCGAAAAATGGCCGGTTTTGGACCTCGAAAATCAATTTTCGCTGTTATCTCTTAAACTTAAGGAATCGAAAAAAACTCTCAAGAGCAAAGTTCTAGGTCTTCGTGAGAGGATTCGAATGACTGTAAGTTTATCCACGTAGGGTGAGTCACAATGCAAGTTATGGCGGAATAAAGCTAATTTCTCCAAAAATCAAATTTTCAAGCCGCCACTTTTCTAACATGTTTTATAGGGTAAATAATGTAATTGTAGCAAATTTGAATAAATTTCAACGACAATTGCGATTTTAAAGCCCAAAAATACACACGAACCCAAACCGGCACCTTAAACTAATGTTCACATCAAAATACAGTGCTAAACTTTGTAAAATGTTTGCAAAGGAAATGTGATCTGAAAAATGGTTTCAATCATGACATGTATATATATTTAAAAAGGTCTGGCTTTTAGCTGGGAGCTACCGCCTGACCTATTTTAGCCGCCAGACGCCTGCCTGTTTTAGGTAAATATCGAACATTTTTTGTACTTATATAATCTAACCAAGTTTTTTAGAAATTGTGCATTCTAAAAATGAAGAGTTTTTATTATCAAATTCGTTTCATAAGCGGCGTGCGATTTGATGAATGTTTTTAGATGTTTTCATTATCACTTTTTATTGCAATTCACAAAAATTCTCCAGCGTCTGGGGGGTCTGCCCTCTGACCCCCCCCCCCCGTCGCTATGTCTATATACGTCTATCATATAAACCTCCAAATAAACATTATGTCATACTTTTAATAAATCCAAAAACATAACAACAATCACTTTAAAAACTTTAATTAAAAATTTTTTGCCCCCCCCCCCCCCAAATTTTTTTCTGCTACGCCACTATAACGTAATAAAATAAAACCATATTAAACTATAACACTTTTCTACGTCACATGCTCAATCAGCTGCCAGTCCTCACAACAACTTTCACACCAACTAAAACTCTCAATTTTTTCATTTAATACTAAATATTTATAATCAATTCCAATGCTAAAATAAAAACAACTAACGCCCCTCCTAGCATATCCAAACTTAACACCATCATCTATACTTCAAAGTCTCTAATGTCTGCCAATATTATCTTGTCTTACTTTTAAAAATAAAAAAACAAAACATGCCACTAATAACAACATATAACATACTCTATAAAAACATATCACCAATAACAAATTTTTCCCATATCTAGCACCTATCTAATAAAATAACCACCATAACTAAAATTCAATATCAACAAAATCATCACATCCTATATACATATACCAGTGGCGTAGCCAGAAAAAAATTTCGGGGGGGCACACCCAAAAAATTTTTACATCTACCCAAGTTTTTCAAAACCGTGATTCGCTTGTTCCAATGTTTTTCGGATCTTATTACCCAAAGTCATGACAACTAAACATGTTTAAACTTTTGGAGGTTTATATGCATAGACGTATATAGACATAGCAGCTACGCGGGGGGGGGTCAGGAGGGCAGAGCCCCCCAGACGCTGGAGAATTTTTATGAATTGCAATAAAAAGTGATAATGAAAACATCTAAAAACATTATCAAATCGCACTTGGCTTATTGAAACGAAGTTATGATAATAAAAACTTCATTTTTAGATAACAATTTCTAAAAAACTTGGTTAGATTATATATAAGTACAAAATGTTCGATATTTACCTAAAACAGGCAGGCGTCTGGCGGCTAAAATAGGTCAGGCGGTAGCTCCCAGCTAAAAGCCAGACCTTTTTAAATATATATACATGTCATGATTGAAACCATTTTTCAGATCACATTTTGCAAACATTTTACAAAGTTTAGCACTGTATTTTGATGTGAACATTAGTTTAAGGTGCTGGTTTGGGTTCGTGTATTTTTGGGCTTTAAAATCGCAATTGTCGTTGAAATTTATTCAAATTTGCTACAATTACATTATTTACCCTATAAAACATGTTAGAAAAGTGGCGGCTTGAAAATTTGATTTTTGGAGAAATTAGCTTTATTCCGCCATAACTTGCATTGTGACCACCCTACGTGGATAAACTTACAGTCATTCGAATCCTCTCACGAAGACCTAGAACTTTGCTCTTGAGAGTTTTTTCGATTCCTTAAGGTTTAAGAGATAACAGCGAAAATTGATTTTCGAGGTCCAAAACCGGCCATTTTTCGAAAAATCAAATATTGCAAGATTTCGACAGCTTCAACAGCGCTGGTCCATCGGTCAAGTATTGTTCATATTTGTGGTGCAAAGGCCCAAAGGAGAGCTCTCTGCGGTATCTCTGCCGGCGCACAGCAGCGAAAATGTGAAATATTGAAAACCGCAACTAGATTTTGAACACGGATTTCTCTCAGCTCATGCAATCAGTTAAAAAACGGCTTTACACACGTATTTTTGAGACAATTGCCGAGGGCTATTTTTCATGGTTTTGAATTTTGACTTTCAGTTGGAGAGAAATAAGCATCCAAACTTGAAAATTTTGACGAAAAACGGACAAAATTTACGTTTTTCTCAAAATCTTGTGCTTCTTTACTCGTTAAACAATTTCAGAAAAAATAGCCCTCGGGAAGACATTTCTTTTGAAATCTGAACTGGTCGCTTTTCGTTAACTTTCCCACACTTCGAGAAATTCATGTTCAAAAATTGTTTTCATGTTATTGCAAGTCGTTGTTAAAATATCATGTTGTTCAAGCTGAAGAGTTGAAATGAGACAGCTATACTGTACCTAGTTGTAACAAGCACATTCTAAGCTTTAAAATGATATATAAATTATTGTTGAACTCCAAAAATTGAGCAAATTACAGTCTTTCAAAATTTGCTGCTAATACCCGAACCAGCACCTTAATCTGAGTTAATTAGAAAGATTCATGCCAAGGGCGCGAAAATTTTATAAAATTTTCCCCGACAAGGCAAATTTTCTTAAAATTGAACCAGTTCCTGGTTCAAGCTACTGGAGATAGTTGGAAGGCTGAAATTTTGCATACAAAGGTTATTGGGCATGGGGAATTCACTGGTGGTGTTACTTTGGTGATCCGGCCCCTTGGCTGGTCAGATCTGGTTCAACTGGTTCAAAATTGAACCAGTTCCTGGTTCAAGCTACTGGAGATAGTTGGAAGGCTGAAAGTTTGTATACAAAGGTTATTGGGCATGGGGAATTCACTGGTGATGTTACTTTGGTGATCCGACCCATGGCTGGCCAGATCTGGTTCAACTGGTTCAAAATTGAGCCAGTTCCTGGTTCAAGCTACTGGAGATAGTTGGAAGGCTGAAATTTTGCATACAAAGGTTATTGGGCATGGGGAATTCACTGGTGGTGTTACTTTGGTGATCCGACCCATGGCTGGCCAGATCTGGTTCAACTGGTTCAAAATTGAACCAGTTCCTGGTTCAAGCTACTGGAGATAGTTGGAAGGCTGAAATTTTGCATACAAAGGTTATTGGGCATGGGGAATTCACTGGTGGTGTTACTTTGGTGATCCGACCCATGGCTGGTCAGATCTGGTTCAACTGGTTCAAAATTGAACCAGTTCCTGGTTCAAGCTACTGGAGATAGTTGGAAGGCTGAAATTTTGTATACAAAGGTTATTGGGCATGGGGAATTCACTGGTGATGTTACTTTGGTGATCCGACCCATGGCTGGCCAGATCTGGTTCAACTGGTTCAAAATTGAACCAGTTCCTGGTTCAAGCTACTGGAGATAGTTGGAAGGCTGAAATTTTGCATACAAAGGTTATTGGGCATGGTGAATTCACTGGTGGTGTTACTTTGGTGATCCGACCCATGGCTGGCCAGATCTGGTTCAACTGGTTCAAAATTGAACCAGTTCCTGGTTCAAGCTACTGGAGATAGTTGGAAGGCTGAAATTTTGCATACAAAGGTTATTGGGCATGGGGAATTCACTGGTGGTGTTACTTTGGTGATCCGACCCATGGCTGGTCAGATCTGGTTCAACTGGTTCAACTGGTTCAAAATTGAACCAGTTCCTGGTTCAAGCTACTGGAGATATAGCAAGGTTAACAAAAAAAATCAAAATTTGGTTTTTTGGCTGGAACTTTCGCAAAACTAAACCAAATCGATTACTTTGAGGACCCATGGATAGGTCTTGGGCTAAGCTTTAAACCGCCCCAGTTTCGCTGCTCTACCACCTACCAGTAAGTTGCAGTCGGCGAAAGTTTGTGATTTTTTTTGTTAACGGTTTCACAAAAAAAATCACTCGTTAACAAAAAAAATCAGTGGCGGATCGGATCCCAGAGAGCAGCTAGCAATGTTTTCTCATCAGTTTTGGATAGAGCGCATTAAATAACGTATTTAGAACCCAAAACCACCAACCTGGTGTTCGAACTCGGGCAACTGACCCCGCCGAAGTCTTAGTGGTCACTGATGGGCCCCGGCAGGGTCTAGTATGAAGTCTGGTGGCTATAAAATGCCGTTTTAAAGGCTAAAATGTTGTTTTTTTGTGTTTGTGAGTGATTATAACTTATTTCCAGCCGTTTTGGCAGAGAAACTTAGGACTTCGTATGTTGGCGGTATATATATGACCCACGGTCACGTGACCCCTGCCGGACCCTTCCGGACCCTCCAAGTACCAACTGGGCAGTCAGAAGTGGCTACAAACTTGTCCTAGGGGGTTTTCTAGTGCGCAGAATTCAAATCTGGCATTAGTTTTTAGGTAACTGTAGTCTACTACTGACTTCTGGAATCACGTTTACCGTCGGACGGTTCAGGCCAGGCTGGTTACCAGGTTGGACTTCCAGAAGTGTCAGGCAACCTCAAAAACAACGGCTATAAGGGTTTTCGATGTCGCTGAGCTCGAATTTGGCGTTAGTTTTGCTCTAGCTACTGTTCTGACTTCAGTAACAAAATATGAAAATGATTTTTTATTTGTTAAAATTTTAACAAAAAAAATCACCCACCCCAAGACGGCTCAGAGGTCCGACCGGGAACTTCTATATATGTATCGATAGCGCACAGTCAGGACATGTCATATGTACAGTATGGGTTGTCTAGGGTTTTCCCTTAGTAAATAGCAGCCGAAATTCGAACTTCGGTCATGAACGTTTTTGAGGTCACTTTTGGGTACCCTCATTTAAAGGTCTGCCCTGAACGCATGGATAGGGCCTAGGGGCTCAAACTCACAGGCTGTAATGTCGAGATGTGTGGCTATCACCATGCAAAAAATTGGGTCTCTGCGACTTTCCTGTGAGTCAGGGTGGGGTGATTTTTTTGTTAAAATTTCGGGTGATTTTTTTGTTAACCTTGCTATAGTTGGAAGGCTGAAATTTTGTATACAAAGGTTATTGGGCATGAGGAATTCACTGGTGGTGTTACTTTGGTGATCCGACCCATGGCTGGCCAGATCTGGTTCAACTGGTTCAAAGTTGAACCAGTTCCTGGTTCAAGCTACTGGAGATAGCTAGAAGGCTGAAATTTTGCATACAAAGGTTATTGGGCATGGGGAATTCACTGCTGGTGTTACTTTGGTGATCCGACCCGTGGCTGGCCAGATCTGGTTCAACTGGTTCAAAATTGAACCAGTTCCTGGTTCAAGCTACTGGAGATAGTTGGGAGGCTGAAATTTTTCATACAAAGGTTATTGGGCATGGGGAATTCACTGGTGGTGTTACTTTGGTGATCCAACCCATGGTTGGCCAGATCTGATCAACTGGTTCAAAGTTGAACCAGGTCCTGGTTCAAGCTACTGGAGATAGCTGAAAGGCTGAAATCTTTCATGCAAAGGTTATTGGGCATGGGGAATTCACTGGTGGTGTTACTTCGCTGATCTAACCCATGGCTGGCCAGATCTGGTTCAACTGGTTCATGGTTCAAGCTACTGGAGATAGCTGAAAGTCTGAAATTTTGCATGCAAAGCTTATTGGGCATGGTGAATTCACTGGTGGGATTTGTGACTGCTGCTGCCACAGTTATGGCAGCGTTCCCAAAAACCAGACCGAGGACAGGTAGGAAAAATGCTCTTTGCAGTCGCATGAAAAAGTTAATATGAGCTATGATGGTCAACATTTAAATTTGTCAAGGACAAAATTTAAAATGTTTAATATGATCCAACATCTAAATAAGTAGAGGACAAGATGTAAACGGCTAATATGAGCCGCTACGTTTCTCTTGGGCTCATATTGACGCGACTAAAATGGCAAACATATATACAGTTTACGGTTGGCATATAAGCATCAGTCTTTATAAACGATTTGATTGGCTTGGGAATATTGAAT
Organism: Trissonchulus latispiculum; assembly: GCA_030248195.1. NCBI lineage: Eukaryota > Metazoa > Nematoda > Enoplea > Enoplida > Ironidae > Trissonchulus > Trissonchulus latispiculum. Next base: position 24,568 of record JASAND010028358.1, on the reverse strand, counting down.
TAATATGATGATTGCGATGATAACTTCAAATGTGATTTCTCAAGATTTCACAACATGTGTAAGTTCCACATTTTCGTTTCTTCATTAGATTGGACTTCGGTTTCGTTTTGCTGACTTATATGGTGGCCTTAAATGTGTACTTGGATGTAGCGGTGGAGAAGAAAACATTTACATACAGCTTTGCAAAATTAATGTTTGTGCGTCGTTATTCATGCAAGCCAAGTCAGTGTTGGATTCAAAGTAAGCAAAAGCTAAATGAGCGTCAATATGAGCCCAAGAGAAACGTAGCGGCTCATATTAGCCGTTTACATCTTGTCCTCTACTTATTTAGGATCAGCACCCTTTACTAATGCTACTAATGATATCCACACTATTCATCACCTACACACTAACTCCTTCTCATCATTTTGTTGTTGGCACTAACCACAAGAGGAATAATTGTATGTATATAATTAATTGTGTTGTTAACCTCCTTGGTCATAATTAACGGGCTAGTCCCGTCTGGTCATAGTTACATGGGCACAAATTGCCCTTATTTACCCTACTTTGCACTGCTGCATTTTATGTTATTTCTTTATATTCTTATGCGTTCTAATTATATCTGTGCAACAATTAAATGAATCCGAAATTCGGGTCTCTTGGAGGCTTGGCCCGACCAGTACTTACTTTAATTAAAATTATCTAAATTATTGGAAAGGAAATCTAAATTGTACTGGGTCCCTCTGATGACGAATTTCGGTTCCGATCCTAGATATGAATGTGTACTCACAAACTATCAGAAGTATGAATCTAAGGGATTGGGGCCGAAAGATTCATTACTTCAGTTAATTTGTGAGTACTTAAATGAATTCACACTCTTAATTGATCATTTATTGTGATTCAAGTGTCAATCCCAGTTTTCAGAATACTCGCCAATTCTACACTGCGTTTAGACTATTCTTTTTTATTCTAAAATTCTTAACTCAGATTATGATTTGTATTTTACGGTTTCTGTTTCTGCTATTGTTTTATCGTGATTCTTTCAATATTTTCCTTATTCAAGAACTCACTTCCCTTTTCATGCAATATGTTTGGGTAGTAAGCATACGTGTGCTTGGGGGGGGGGGGTTTTCACCCCCCCCCCAGACCTGAGCTCACCCCCCCCAGAGGGGTCCCTCACCCCCCCAGAATCCGGATTTTTCCGGTAAAAAACCGGAAAAATCCGGTTTTTCGGCGGCCTTCGGCCGCCCTTCACCCCCCCCAGAACTTCCCCTCCTGCACATGTCTGGTAGTAAGTTGCACTTTACCGAAATTCATGTATGACTACACCTATCTAACATCGTCTAAAAACTATTTTATTTAGATGTTGGCACATATTAAACATTTTAAATCTTGTCCTTGACACATTTAAATGTTGACCATCATAGCTCATATTAACTTTTTCATGCGACTGCAAGAAGCATTTTTCCTACTTGTAATATAATATATTACGTAATATTCATAACAACGATACTGACGTTATTCTTATAAACTCTAAACATTGTAAGTAGTACAATAGTGCCGCAGGCAAATATTTTTGAATAAACCATATTCTGGTTAGAAGAGAATCGCAGTTTTTCAAAAAGTTTTAAAGAAGTTTGACAAAATATTTGAAAGTTTTAATAAAATTTTTGCGATAATAGGCTAAAATTGGTTCAGGTTCCGGTACGTTTTGAAAAACCGGAACCGGAACCAAAAAGAACCGGAATCGGAATTCCGGTCGATCCTTAATATATATACGTATATAATATATACAGGGTATATATGTTAATATATACGTACGTACATATCGATAATAACATTTATTTAGGTGCTGTGTATGGCTACGAAACTAACCAACTGCCATCCAATAATCCGTGTGAGGATAATTATGCCGCGGCGAGATCGCCTCAGCCCAACTGCTACATGTTTGGTGTCTTTGACGGTCATGGAGGACCTCAGTGTTCTGCTGCCGTTGCTCGACGTCTCTTCAAATATATGACAGTTGCCTTGTATCCGGAGGAAGCTCGTCAGCTTATTACGGAACGCACCTCCTATGGTGATATGGCTAGAACTGGTATGGCACTGACTTCTTCTGGGTTTACTACTGTAGTGTGGAGGTCAGGATGAGGGCCCCTTTTAAACACTTTTTGGCAAAAAAGTCGCGTCTCCATATCCAATATGCTGGTGCCTCCTTTGGTGCCAGTTTTGCCCTAACCGTAGTTTTTGTGCTTTTTGTTGTGTTTCCCCCACATTTTTTAAAACTAAAAAGCACACTTAACTTTTCACCTGAGGAAGCAAATTTTATTCAGTTTTTGTATTATATATTTTTAGTATTTCAGAACAGTTATTTTACTTCTGTTTGATTTTGTCCTGGCATAGTTTGAGCGTTTACCACTGTTTTTTTGGTAAAATATTCGTAAACATCACATTCTTGAACCACAGTACATATGCACGGAAATTTAGACATATATATATATGTAGCAGGTTTTTTCCGGGGGGATTTTTTGCAAAAGTGAGCCAAAAATGGTATTTTGGTGCATTTTGCATGGTGAAACGCAAAATGTTCTCAAAAATGCCAGGATGTAAGGTAAAAAATAGCTATTTTTACGAAAAAATCTCCTGCAACGCCGGAAAAGTTTTGAAAATTCCCTATTTTGGCAAACATTTGGGTCTCCAAAAAATCTGGGGGGGGGAGAAGCAAAAATCCCGGGAGGGGGCGATTTCGGGGGAAGGTCAATTTCGCCCCCCCCTGTAAAAAATATATACCCTGTATAGTGTCTTGGCATCTAATGCAGTCAAAGTGTACACAAATCTTATCTAACAAAAAGTCTCACAAATAACACTGGCTATGCTAACAAGTTGATATGCATATACCTTCGGATAAAACTTCAGCCTATTCTGTCATCTTGGACAGCGATTGCTGCAATGGATTTTTGAATCCTTCAGCCAGGATGATTGCTTCGATTTCAAGTAATCGTTTGTTGCTTACGTATATGCTATTTTTCAGTGCATGTTTCCATAAAAATTTTTAAAAATCTGGCGCATTTGACATTCCACACATTAACATTGGCTTCGCATTTTCCTTCTTTTAGGCTGTGACCTATATATATATGTACTTACCAGGGGCGCACCCAAGGGGGGGGGCGGGGGGGGGGGGGGCGGCCCCCCCCTGTAAGGTTTCCAAGGTCAGAAAAATTAAGATGCAGAAAGGAGGAAAAGCAGGAAAAATAAAAATTTTCGCGCCTTCGGCGCGAATTTACCATTCTTTGTGTGTTTTGATAGTAGCATATGGGGCGGGGTGGGGTGGTTGGCTTTCAATTATATAGACGTTTCTTTCTGCTTACGCTTGAGTTATAATAGACAACAGCCGCGAATGCTTTCAAATCATGGTTTTTCTGCATCAAACACATCAGTAACAAATTTACCACTATTGTCAATAGATATATTAATGTCTAAAACATCTGCTTGACTAGGATCCGAGTTAACTGTATTAAGTGTAAGAGAGTTAGGATAGATATTTGGGTGTTGTTCATCAAAAACTTTTTTATCACCCACAGTTGTTATATCATCAATATATCTATAAGTATACCTTAGGTTTTCTACAATACCATAGTCTTCTGCTTTAAGTCGATCCATTATAAATCTATATTCATAATCAAATAACACTAAATTAGCAATAAAAGGTGCAGCATTAGTGCCCATAGGAATCCCCATTACCTGTTTGCATAGGAGATTCCCAACAGTGAAATACGAGTTACTTATTAGCCATTCTAACATTTCATACAAGTCGGTTTGATTAACCACGATTCCTTTTTTGGAATGATTACCCCAATTTGCAGATTTTTCATGTATTATTATCTTTCGCCCAGATTTACCAAATCCCAGTGCCAGGGGCGCACCCAAGGGGGGGGCGGCCGCCCCCCCTGTCAGGTTTCCAAGGTCAGAAAAATTAAGATGCAGAAAGGAGGAAAAGCAGGAAAAATAAAAATTTTCGCGCCTTCGGCGCGAATTAACCATTCTTTGTGTGTTTTGATAGTAGCATATGGGGCGGGGTGGGGTGGTTGGCTTTCAATTATATAGACGTTTCTTTCTGCTTACGCTTGAGTTATAATAGACAACAGCCGCTAATGCTTTCAAATCATGGTTTTTCTGCATTTAATTGTGCATATTAGCGATAAATTTCTTCTAAAATATTTTTGATATTTCTGAATGAAAGGCTGTGGCTTGACTGTATGATAGAAATTCGCAGCGTACCAGAAAATGACAAAAAATTATATAAAATATTAACTGCAAAATAAAAAATTTTCTTGAACTTAAGTTTCGAATAGGCGGATTACCGGATATCCGGATATATGTTAACGTAAAATAGGCGGATATATATTCGGATATGTAAGAATATCAGGTGACCACCACTAGGGCATATGCACGCTTTTTTACAAATGCAATTTAAAAATGCATACACAAATACTAAGTGAAATTTTGATTCCGCTTTTCACAAAATGGCTCTAAAAATTTCCTAACTGGTGCTACTTTTTAAAAAGAGCTCTAGCTTTCGGTTGGGGGCCCCGCCCCCAGACCTCCGGTTTATTATAGCTGCGTTTCGTTGCTTAGTTTGAATTTTATCAGCTTGAGTTATGTATATATACCTTATCTGGTGAAACCATGGCTCCAGCCAGAAGACAACTAAGATAATTTGAAACAGCAAAAAGTGGCCTGAAAAAATTGCTTTCATGTCTGTCTAGAATGCAAAAATTCTCAACTTCTGGGGGGCTGCGCCCCCCAGACCCCCTGCTTTCATGTTTATTTGAATGTTTAATTATATTTAACTTCTTCAATCAATGAGGCCAACTACTACGTACATCTTTGCTCTCAAAGTGAAACTTGCATGTAAAACATGTGTAGAATTATATACATAAATTTGAAAAGAAAAATTTCAACTTTGGTGCCGCCCCCCCCCTGTCAGAAAACTCTGGGTGCGCCACTGGTACTTACGTATATATATATATGACTAAGTGTCAGTGCAGCCTTAATCATTCTAAGCAGCGCTCTCATTGATATCTCTATTTTAAAAATTATATAATTTCAAAATTCGTTAAATTACAGGAATTACATTTTACTTTCATGGTACTTTTGGGGATTTTCGGGGGTGGGAAGAATTAGGGTTGGTTTTTTCCGGAAAAAAGTCGAGCTTTTTTAAAGAAGTACGAGTTTTTAAAGAAGTAAGTTTTTTAAAGAAGTAATGAAGTACTTTTTTAAAGTAAAGAAGTCGAAAAGGTACTTTTTCCGCTCCCCTAATCATAGCGTCTCAAAATTTGTTTCTATAACATTTGTAGCCTGTCTTAACGAATATTTCGACATGGAAACGCCATTTGAACCCTTTTATAAGCTTTTCGACGTATTCAAACTAAGCAGTTGTGAAAAATTTTGTCCAAACGAAGTTTCAACAGACTATAATGGGCACAAATCCCAGTTAGCTTAGTTTCTGGGAGCAGTGAGAAGTTTCAAATAATTTTTCCGTGTGCATAATCGTTTATTCTTTCATAGATTTGGATTTTAGATGTAAGTATAAAGCTCGTTTGCTACAGTTTCCATTTAAAAAAGATGTGCCACCAGGCATGTTTTGTCCTTGCGGGCAAAAGCAACCAGGGCTTCAATGTTGTAGCAACAAAGAATAGTGGTCTGTTGTACTCAAGAGCTGCTGTTGGCTGAAATGTTTAAATTGACCAGTTAAATTCAAAAATAATGAGTTTCTCGTTGAACTGACAATAATATGTATGTACTTCAAAAAACTGAGCACTTTATGGAAATTGAGAAAACTTCAAAAGTTACTGATTAACCTTAAAATGTTATCTGTGCAAGCACTCGCATAGAGGGATTTGAGTCATTTTGGCCTTAAGCAGGAATAGTGTCAAGTTCGGGCTTCAAAATGAGAGCAAACTCAAATCAAAGCTAATAATTTGAAAAAATTTTGAGAAAAATCACTGAAATTTTTTATTTGAACACTTCTAAAACTTCCCTGAATGATTAAACTTTTCCGACTTTTTTCCGTTTTTTCCGACCCTCCGGGAAAAAAGGAAAAAACGTAAGAATAGTTTTTTCCCGATGCTCAACCCTAGAAGGATTTTTTGCAGAAATGTGCCAAAAATTGCTATATATTTTTGACGTATTTTGAACGTAGAAACGCAAAACGTTCTCAAACAGGCCAGGATTTAAGCTAAGAATAGGTATTTGTACGAAAAATCTCCGGCGAAACCGGAAATTTTTTGAAAATTTGCCCATTTTTGGCAAAAATGTTGACCTCATTGAGGGGGAAGCCCGAAATCAGGGGAGAGGCATTTTCGAGTAGGGCCACTCGCCCCTCCATGTTAAAAATACCCTGTCTTTCGAAAGTTATTTAACATGCTTTTATAGCTTTTCACAAAAGAGTTTTCGGAATTTTTAAAAATTCGAGGGCTGTGGGCACAACCCAACCCACCGCTGGCATTCATAAGACTGCAACTCAAATATTTATATAACGTTCAGTAATTTCCTATTTCAGTGGAGTCATATGAACGCCATCGTTTCATTGACTGGCTGGTGTCATCTGTGGACACAGAATCCCATCTCCGTTCTGATGTTTTCGATGGTCTCTATCGGTATCTTGATACTTACCTCTCCCAGTTGGCGAGTCATCAGCTTTCCCTCAATGTTCGCGAGGCCGTTCGCTCTGCCTTTCTGGCTCTGGACGATGATCTGTCCCTGAGCGCTCTCCCGGACTCTCGAGGTCAACTCAATGCCGAGTCTATTCTGAGCGTTCTGTCGGGCTCCTGTGCCTGCGTTGCGACTGTAGACGGACCTAATTTGCATATCGCCAACATCGGGGACAGCTCGGCCGTCCTGGGTGTTCTCAGTCCGACCACCGGTGCTTGGACAGCACGTGTTCTCACACGAGACCATACCATTGACAATGCTGAAGAAGTGACTCGGATTAAGAGACAGCATCCGCCCCAGGAAGAAGGGACAGTTCTAAAAGGCGGACGACTGTTGGGTCAACTTTATCCTCTGCGAGCATTTGGAGATGTGAGGTCAGTTCTACTGAGCCATTTCCCCTGTGCTTATTCAAAAGTCCGAGGGGCAAAGAAGTTTGGTGGCGCAAGCCATTCTAAAAATATGCGCTATGTTTCTTGCATGCACCGTAAAAGTGGATTTTTATAGCAAAAATAAGCAAATTTAGTATTGAAAAGGGCAGAAATTGAGTAAAAAATCTTCGGCGGCGCCGGAAAATTTTTGAATATTTGGCTTTCCGTGCGATTTTTTCAGGGCAAAATTTGGTACCAATAGGACACCCACTTTAATTGGGGTGGGGACGATTTTTGGGGAGAAGGGTGATTATGGGGAGGCCTCTAACTTAGTTGGTTGGCTGGATTTCTTTATTTTTCGCCAACTCTGTTCAAATTTCGAATTATTGCCAACTTTTGCAAGTTTCCCCAACGGTCAACTTTCATGAAATGGTAATGTTGTAGCTAAACCAAATTTGGGGGATATCCTAGAACAACTTCAAAACCACTGAACACCCAGTCTGTGGAACTATCCATACGCAATGCTAGATTTAGACACTCCCGTGAGACACAGTTTTGTGCCCGATCAAATAACCACATAATGTGTATAAAGTTTCATATAGCCAAAAATTTTTAACTATTAAATATAAGTATACATGCACACGTTTTGTAGTTCTTTCATTCCTTTTCTTCCTTCCTTTTGTCAGGTTCAAGTGGTCAGCAGATCTGCAGAAAGTGATCTTATCTCCCTTTCTTCGGAGGCCGCCTTCAGCTGGCAGTGAGGCCCCTGATCCTGATGACTATTCTATGGTCATCCCGCCCAACTATGAGACTCCTCCCTATTTGACTGCAGCGCCTGAAGTTTTCTATCATCGTCTGACGCCTCAGGATCGATTTCTGGTGATCGCTTCGGACGGCCTGTGGGAAATGATGAGCCCGGATCGAGTGGTTCGACTGATTAGTGATCATCTCCAGGGTCGAATTACTCTGACTCCCTACGTTCGACAGCGTGATAGCACCATTAATGATGTGAGTTTCTGGACGATATTATTATAATAATATCAACTACTACTTGTAGCTACGTTAAGTTTTGTGATATTTTAGTGGAAATCGCTGTCCTACGGTGCCTGCCAGCTGACTCTACTTACATTTTGTTTGTTAAAGTTGTTAGTTTGTTTACGCTGATCAATAAGGTTTCGCATAAGAAACATAGTCATAGCCATGAATGTTTGTCTTTTCATAAATGTCTTGATTAGCAGATGTTTTAAGAAAACATCAACTTTAGTTTTTGTTTCCGTTGCTTGGACTTGCGATATGCTTCGGACGGTTTTTTGTGTCTGGATTTTTCACTTTAGATTATCTCAGAATTGCGTCGTCGCAAGGAAGGAGAGCGTCTTCAGTGTCTTGATCGCAACTCAGCCACCCATCTGATTCGAGCAGCCCTCGGAGACTCTTTCTCTGACCTGAATCGTCAGTATCGACAGCTCAGCTTCTATCTTAGTCTCCCTCCGGGCCTGTCTCGAGAGCATCGTGACGACATCACTGTTGTGGTCATTTACTTTAACCACGCTTATCTGGAACAGTGTCTGGACAGAGAATCTGACAATTAATTTTCTGTTTTTTAGTTTTATGTATAGTTAGTTTCGTAAAAATAACGAAACTGTATGAAGAGTTTGCCTTGTAATTTTGATGTGCTTTAGTGTACAGTTTATGCATGCATGTTTGCAGCAATCTGACCTGAAGTGATTTTTTTGTACAAATATGCACATGTTTTTATTTCGTTTTATCGACTTGTGCAACATTGCTATGCCATACCTGATAAAATTATTGTGAATTTTGACGTCATTTTAGACACCTTTACTTTCATACTGACAAGTTTTGAGCAGATCTTATAATACTTAATTCACATTATTTTCACGTAGAAAAATCGTGCATACAGCCACTGCATTTTGTGTTCCTTTTTATTGCCCCTATAATCTAGGCACCTTCGAAATTTGTTAAAGTTCTAGTATTAGAGTACGTTTTATTTACTGATTAAATTTTAGGTGTTTCGGAGGGACTGAATATTGTTTTGTTTCCACGATTTGTATGATATGTATTATGTAGTTGTTCAGACGGGTAGAGGGAATTGCTGGTGTTTAGCGTTAGCTATTTGCTATCTATACTATGCCAGTTTGTTGCGATTGTATCAAATTGTACATGCCCATTTGTTATGGTTCCATAGAATGTGTTGGGTTCATACTGTCAAAAACAAAAACATTATTTCAACATACTGAAAAATTTGCTTTTGTATGGTTGGCAAAAATTGATATTTCGTTGTACGTTGAGAAATTTAATAAGAACTGTGTGTACATTAAGCTCATAATATTATTTTTGTCTGGTAATTCCAATTATATGCTTTGTGTGCTGATATCTAGGGTTTGCTTAAACACGATTCTGTGAATTGTAATTTGCTTACAGCTTGCTTGTTTTCTTTATAGTGAAAGTCGTTTTATTTTCATCTGTTCTCATTTTCCTGGTGCGATTTCACTGATAATCTCGGTGATGTTTTTAATTTGTTTGCTCTTTTTCCTGTTGTGACTATTTGCCTTAGGTGACTGATTGTTTGCTTAGAGTTGCATATTATTGTATAGTGTAAAGAGTAAAAACCAATTATGCATTTTATCTTTGAGTTAGGTAAGAACTCCATGTACTAGACTAGTTTTCGGGTCAGTTCCTTCTAAAACGGATGACTGGACCGATGCTTCGTTTCTAATTGTCTGAGGCCCAGGGTAGACGGTAGACGACGTAGAGAAGAGATAGGATGAACGGGAGAAATTAATATTTAATTATTATAAATTAGATTATTTCCCTAGAAAGTTGTTACAAAAACCTTGAAAACTTGAGCGGTTCTGTGTTTTTTGTTTGCGAAAAAAACTGCGAAATTCCGCACTTTTTCTGAAAATTCCGCAACTTTTTTGGGAGCTCTGCGTAAAGTTCCGCAAAAATATTTGGCGATGAGTACAAATTTTCAGTTGTCTCAGATGAACAATAAACGTGTTTCAGATACTTTTTGAAGAAAATTATAAAAGATTTTCGCGCCTTCGGCGCGTATATATCTATATACGTAGACACCTTTCAATCTTAGCCGAGTTAGAATGCGAAGTGACAGCTATGGGAGTGAAATTCTTTTAGTGTTGAAAACTTTGCTAATCCATAATTGTCAACAATTTTACCCTTTTAGCAGTTTGCTTAGATTTTAGGATTATACTGACTGCCGAAACTAAACATTTGACAATTTCCACTAAGGATTGTCCTCGGTTTTTCAAAATGTTCTTAGCTTCTGGGGGCTCCGCCTCCAGACCCTCTCTTCACTATTAAGTTTATATAATTGTAAAAACAGACTTACACATGCTTCAACTTTCGAAAAATAGTTATAAGTTGGTTGATACTACGCGTTAAATGTTAAAAATTTGTTTAAATACACCCAAATTACTGAACTTCATTAGTTATCTTTAAAAAAACTAAAAAATAAGAATTTCGCAATTTTTTTGCGAAATTCCGCAAAAAATTTTGGAGGACTGCTTAACAGTTTGCAAAAAGTTTCGACGAAACCAAGGCCCATGTAATTACGAAGCGGTGACGTTCTACTACTTGAACTTCCTCCGTTCGTCGATTGCTGCGTTGAAGCATGAATCAACCCTAAGAATATACTTTGTTAGGTCCACCTACATCGATGGACATTGGCATCTGGATAGTTTTTAAGGAGGTGTACGTAGGGTTGCGCCGAGGCCGTGTAACGGGGCCGGGGCCCGGGCCGGGCCGGGGCCGAGCCGGCCCCGTTTCGGCCCGGCCCCGCAAAATTTTTTAACGGCCCGGGCCCGGCCCCGTTGACTTTGGGGCCCGGGCCCGTTACACGGCCCCGGCGGCCCCGTGGGCCCCGACGGCCCCGTAAGCCCCGGCGGCCCCGTAAGCCCCGGCGGCCCCGTCGGGCCGTCAAGACGTATATAACACACTTTATTATATATTTTCTGCTGTGCATATGGCTATTTCTTGGCGTACATATGTAGTAGTGATATTTCAGGCAGCCTTTTTATTTCAGTTTCAGGCGGTTGCTCGTCGAAATTTCAGATTCAAATTCAGTTTCAGTTTCAGGACTAATTTTATCTGATTTTCAGTTTCCGTTTCAGGTCTCATTTTATTTGGTTTTCAGTTTCAGACTGTTGCTCGTAGGAACTTCAAATTCAGTTTCAGGTCTCATCCAAATAAATTTCAGTTCCAGTTTCAGTTTTAGGAGCTGAAACTGAAATACGTACTGACTGAAAATATTTTCAGTTTCAGCTTCAGGTGCTGAAACATCACTAGTATATGTAGCACAGCACACAATTCTCTGTAACGTGACGTTGTGCCAGCCACAGATGGACGCGGGACGAAATTTTTCGGCCCGGCTCTCCGGCCCCGAACTAAATTTGCTTGTTCCGACCTGCGGGATCTCGTTGTCCCGCAAATCTGATAAATCCTATCCCGCAAAATCCCGCATCATTTTGTAATTATCTAATTAATTAAAATTAATAATAATTCAGTAATTCCTGTAAACTTTCGAAATATAAAAACTTTCTGTTTTACAATGCTTCACGTTCCCTATTTTCTGTTAGTTATTTTGAATGTATAATTAGATATTTAAATAAATTACTATTATTTCTAAATAAATTAATTTAAATAAAATATAATAATATATACTATATTAAATTTAGGCTTAGAGATGTTCCAGTTTTTTTGATCGAACCAGAAGCTTTTTGTTTCCATTTCAGCAAGGTTTGCTTAGAAAAGGATAGGTAGGAAAGTTAAAGTTCGTCTCTGATCTATTTAGAAAACTAATCTCAATTCAGTTTGTTGATATTTCGTTAGTTTCACTAGTCCAATAGGAGTTAATGTCGCAAGATAATGTTGTATTTTAAAGAAATCAAAGCGTATACTGCAAACTTATTTTGAACTATTGACAAATTAAAATTAGAAAACCAATTTTAGATTATTATTTTGCGCGAAACGATAGCGAAATGATTGACTTGTCACTAATTATTTCTTTTGATATCGAAATCGAACTGAAATTATTTTTAAATGCCTAAGTAAAGGTTTCTGATTGCTTAGGACTTAGGACTTCAAAATAGAGAAATGACTCGCAATGTACTAAACAAACATAGGATCCGAATGAAGCATAAAGACTGCCAGTATGAGATATATTGCCAATACTCTTGCAAAGGGGTAAGCAAAAGGCTGTTAAATGGAGTCTGGGGACGCTGGGGCCGTCGGGGCCGCCGGGGCCGTGTAACAGGGCCGGGCCGGGGCCATGTAACGGGGCCGGGGCCGGGGCCGTGTAACGGGGCCGGGGCTTGGGGCCGGGCCCGGGCCGGGCCGGCCCCGGCCCCGGCCCGGCCCCGCACTTTGGGAAGGCCCCGGCCCGGCCCCGGCCCCGTAATTTCGCTAACGGCGCAACCCTAGGTGTACGTGGACGGACAGCAAAATCGCACGTGGACAGCAAAATCGATTTTTCCAAAAGAGCTCATTCCGGAAAAGGAAAATTAAAAGTTGGTACGAAACTTAACTATAATATAATATAATAGCTCCTATAATCATGCGAGTATTTGAGGTGAATTCAAAAGCAAAATTAAAAATTCACATCGCAACAAGAGATTTCTTAATTAACAATGTCGCAGAGTTGTATGCGGGCCGCGGGTACCCGCGGGGCGGGGCGGGCCGAATTTTACTACCCGCGTGGGCCGATGCGGGCCGATTTTGGGCTGCTTTCATAGGGATAATTTTGCTTTCTAGAGAATTCATACATACCAAATTATATACAAAAGAAGGCAATATTTCAGATTTTTAAACACTATATATTTGACTTCGTTATACCATTCGACACCTTCAGCATGTTCTATATTACTCAGTTTGCATAATCAATCAGCGTATTGAGTAATAACCTGTAGAGTAAACATATAAACCAGTGAAAACTACAGGTTTTATTTGTATTGAATATATACAAGTCTAGCTTGTAATCCATTAGACCAAAGTATCTTTTGTGAAACTATCAACGATGTCCTGCAGAAATAAGTCGAAACATATTTATCATCTACAAAAGTCAATCCTGTGGTTTCTACTGGAACATTTGTGAGCAGGGTTTTTTTGCGTCCAGATGTGCGGACTGGCTGGACGCAAAGTTTCTTATCTGGACGCAACGAAATTTTAACGGGACGCAACATTATTTCGGGAGAAAATTCACATTTGTAAGAGTAAAATCTTTAAATGTTTCCAGTACCAATTTTTCCGTTTTTTCCAAAAATTTCTTCGAGTTCTGGGGGCTCCGCCCCAGACCCCTGGTGTTTACCACTTTGTCATGGAGTGCCAAGGTGCAAGATCATGTCTCAATGTTAAGTCGTTGTCCACCTGTATCCATAGATCTTTTTGAACTAGCAAATTTCACATCAATAAGTAAAACATTACAATGTGCATAACCGAGAACATTTGAGTTTTTAACACATTTTTGAAAAATAATACTACACCACGCATACACGCTGCAATTTACGCAAAGAATGAAATAGAATTAGATGCTTTAGTTAGATGTAACAGATACCAAATTAATTCTTTTCAACATTTTTATTATGGATTTATTCCCTAATTGCAAAAAAATCTCCAACTTCTGGGGGGCCCCGCCCCCCTGACCCCCCGCTGATCTTTTACAGGACCTTTCGAGGAATCAGTAATTCTCAGAGTTTTGAAAATGGACTTTGTGGTTTCTAATTTACTACCTTTCTTCTTAGTGATATTAATTTAATAACTATTTCATTAATTTTTAATACCGTAATTAGTTTATCTATAACATTGAAACATCGGAATAATGTGTGTCAATACAATCGAGACTTACGCACAAAAGAGACTTACGAGACTTATCGAGACTTACGCATGCGTTAGATGCTACAGACGCTAAATTAATCTTTTTAAACATTTCCATTACGGATTCAATCCGTAATTGCAAAAAATCTCCAACTTCTGGGGGGCTCCGCCCCCCAGACCCCCCCGATACTCGCTTTCAATACTGTTTTCAGGGATCAGTAGTTCTCTGAGTTTTCGAAACTGAATGTATGTTTGATATTTACTACGTTTTTCTCAATGCTATTCCTAAATATTTCATTAATTTTTAATACTTTAGTTAGTTTAACTATATATGACATTGAAATATCGGAAGAATGTGTGTCAATAATATTGAAAATTACTCAAGATATTGCGTTAGATGCAACAGGTGCCAAATAAAATCTTTTTAGACATTTCCATTGCGGATTATTCTGGAATTGCAAAAAAATTCTTCAACTTCTGGGAGGCTCCGCCCCCCAGACCCCCCGCCGTGTGCATTGCCCTCATGTCTGTTCTATAGGTACCTTTGTATTCGTGCATTAATGTTAAGCAGCATCAACTTTCTAAATAGTCTAAATAGTGTTTACACTAAAGAAATTAACAAAATTTTTATAAATAAATCAATTTTTTGCACAGAAAACACGATAAAACAAAAATTCTACCTGGACGCAAAATTTCTTAACCGGACGCAGCTTAAACTTAGCGGGACGCAAGGTTGACGCAAATCCGAAAACCAAAAAACCCTGTGAGTGTTTAGCACTGAAAGTGGGGGTAGCATATTTGCCGAAATATTATTTTTAAAAGCTTACTTAACTTACTTACTTAACGCCTAGTTACATTGGCGCAGAAACTGAATTTTTAATTTAATTTCGGAAATTCGTGCTTTTGCACATAAATAAATATAAATCCATGATAACTTCTTACTGAAGACTTTAATTCATTTAACTTTCATTCACAACTTCTTGCTGAAGATTAATTCATTTAAGGTCAATTACAGCCGAATGAAATTCCACAGCATAGGGCGTTATGGAGAAAATTGTCTGTGATTGCTGCGACGTCGCAGCTTTGGCGCTTTCAATACCAATTTTTATTTTCCTACAATCTCTTGCTACAATTAATAGCTGGTTAATGAAGCTCGTCAAGTGCTGAAAGAAACTCGCTGTCAAGGATAAATGCGTCAAACATTTGCGTAAAAATGAGCAAAATCCCTGCCCAAAAAAATTTTCATGGTGTACCCTTTGAATTAACACGTTCACTACTAATACCATTTTTGGTTAATTACTTCATAGACTAATACTATCTTAATACTATATACACACTCACAACCAAAAATATAACTAATACAGGAATAATTCCCTCCTCCTGTACACACTAAAAGCCGCATGAATATTTTGCTTTGCACACTAAAAAATTTTTTCTCTGTAAACTACATGCTAAAGCTAGCCTGACCCAAGGGTGGGTCATTAGTTTGCCAGTAGGATTCGGACTGACCCACCGATGGCTCAGTAGTACTGAACGTGTTAAGGGAAGATAGGCTTTTATTACCACTTTAAGAACAGTAATTTGGTAGACAACAAAGTTCAAATTAAACGGACAGAAAAATTTGCCGGATCCGGAAGTATCTTTCAAAATACAACAGTTTTGGTGCTTAGGTACTACATAGGTAGCAATTTGTATGTGCGGGTACCTGCGGGCCGGTTTACGCGTATGCGGGCCGCGGGCCGGAGTGTTGCGGGCCGCGGTCATGAGGTGCGGGCTGCGGGCCGGGCGCGGGCCGCAAAAATCGGCCCGCATACAACTCTGCAATCTCGTAGTCGCAGTTTTTGTGTGGTCACACTCACAGGTACTTCTTCCGCGCTTTTAGCACTGCGAGTGCGTGCGGCCTAGGCCTTTTCTGTACGTAATGCACATGTCCAGTCTACTAGAGCGCAGTAGACTAATGGCGAACTTTTTTGGAGTGGAGATTCCATCTTAACATTTCAAAAATATTCGAAAGAAGAAAGCTGAAGAGTTCTTGTCACAGTTAGCGTGGAAGTAGTTTGCTCGTCCCCGATTACTGAATCTTGTTGGATTAGCTGGCTATTCAACTATAGTCAACAACTATTGTCACGTTTTCTTTGTGAGTGAATTTTTTATATAAGTTAATTAAATGTATAACCTTGTTTTAACCTCAGCTTGGTATTTATTTCACTCAGGTAGTTTGGCAAAATAATGGGTTGGAGAGGCGGGGGTCGCTAAAAAAAGGACCCCGGTTGGCGGAGAGGTTGAGAAAAGGCTCCTGTTTGGGTGGCTCGCCAAAAAAACTGACTCGTATTAATCAAATTTTATTGGCTGTTGAGGAAGCCCTCCCCCCCCCCCCACTGGGACCCGTTTGCTGTACTGACCTTCCACCAAATGAGGACACTTCGTTTTTCTACTTCCTCCACTTTGGAAGTAGGATTATGCCTGAGCTTTTACTACCACTCTGGGATGGAGGATCTGACAATCGAAGCAACAGAGAAAAGGGCAGCTTTTCCATTTTCCCTGTTCACACTTAAGGTGGTGATTCCCTTTGGTCACATAAAGTTTGCACCATTATTCCTCATTCATTACTTGGAGTTAAGAAGCCATTTTTCCTGCTGCGCCTCAGCGCAGCAGGTTTTTTAAATTTGCTCGGCCAGGGCTCCAGCACGAGCTTTCCGTGTTAAAAATACATTTCAGCATAATTGCACATAAGCAACGGTTTAAGATAGGATTTCCATGATTTCTGTGTAGATGGTATGTTCAAACACTTGCTTCTCAGTTCGTGTAATTACGCATGTATGTAATGGATGTGCTGGCTTTATATGACCACAGTTTCAAAACCGGAATTGCTCGTTAGAATTAAAATTCTAATAGTTAAAGATAGACTAGAGGCAGGAAAGGCTAATAGCTGCATTTGAAAATTTCAAGCAGAGAACCAGAAAGTGGAAAAAGAAGTCTAATAAAAAATATTGCGCATTCAACATACAAAAATGTTTTAAGCTAGTTTTAAACATTTAGCTAAGAGCTATAATACCTAACTGGAACGGTGTTTTGCACACATTTTTACGGTTTCTAAGCAAGTCGTACACTTACTCATGGAAGATTGTTGGCTGCGCAGCAGGTTTACAGGTTAAGTAAAATATCTGCTCCGTGAAACTCAGCCTTTTGCAGATAATATTGCTTGTTATATCAAAATGTAGCTTGACTTGATTTTCTCTTTTTAGTGCATACCATGAAACTAATGTTGCTTTTCTGAAATATTTTTAACACATTTTAGAAGAAGTATAGTTTTCCAGAATTTTTGCAGACTCAAGTAAATTTTTTCGCAAGACATCGGTTATATCATTCGATACCTCCATCAAATAGCTGGGGACGATTTTTATTCCGCCGGAGGCGGAATCTTTGTAATGGGTGAACCCTAAACTGCGTGTAATAGCAAATGAGATGGAATCGTAGTGACTATGTTTAACACACAGACTTAGTTAGGCTGTCTTTTTTCGGTGGGGGGTGTCAGGGTGGGAGCTAGTCTGGAACTCTGAGTCCACATGCTGTTACATTTTAATTTTGGAAGGTAAGGCTGCTACTTTTATTTTGTTTTATGAAAACTAATTTTTAAGCCATTTTTCAGTGGGGGCCTTGGTTTTCCAGACTCTGAAAGTTTTTCGCTTCGTTCCCCCCTCGGTTCTGATTTTTGATTTGGGAATCAGAATGCTCAATATGCAAATTAGATGAACCCAGAAAAAGTAGTACAACTGAGAAGTAGACTTGAAAATGGCGGCTGCTAATAGTGTTTCTACCAGCTGGTGTTTCACATTTTGCTTCAAGCATTTCAAACTTTTCTCCTTTTAAACGTTTTGACTGGCCTTATGGACTCAAATTTATTTCGGGAACCAAAACCGTATCTTGTCTAGTACGGAGCAAGAATTCAAGGACGCTTCTTTAATTAACACTGAATAAGAAACTGAAGCTAGTAGACTTAGTCCTTGACCGAAGTGGTCAAATGATTGGATTTAAGAAGCCATAAAGATGCATCGACAAGCTTTGGATGGCTACCCAATTTGGCTATATATACTATGAGCAATTATAAATTGGCAATTTTCATGCAAAGGAATCACAACACAAGAGAACAAGTTGACGCATTTATGGTCACTACTTGGTGGTGCGTGCATGAAAGGGGGACTTGGACTCAATTAGCCTCAGCTGAACATTTCTTGAGTTCCGATCAAATAATGAATGAATTATCAACTGAATTGCAAAATTGTCAAAAACGGCAAGTTTTCTACTAACAACAAGAAAATGCTAATACATTCAAAGAGCCTTTCGGATGCAGATTCCCAAAGCGATCTGTCTCTGAACCGGTCTCCAATAGTTCGGAAGAAAAGGACACTGGTCTATTTTCTAAATCTTGACTTTAAAAACTGTCAAAAAGAGAATGCAAAATAGAACTGCATAAGACGAAATTTATAGCTGCACTCAATATGCATGCAAAATTTTACATGATCCTTTTATAAAGATTCAAGCTTTTGACTTGTGGTTTTGTTCAGTCCTCTCGGTGTTTAGGCTTTAGTGTAAGAAGTTAGTTTGTGGTTGTGAACTAAACAAAAACCTAATCGAAAACGGATTGCACAGTACAACGGGAAAATTTTCGTAAAAGCTAACGTGTCGCTAGCATACAAGATAGACAGATATCGAGCTATCGTGGGAGCTATCGAGGCTGCAGGACTGAATCTTCTTTTCTCCTGACTTTGATTATGTATTGATAAGATAACCAGATTGCACGATCAGGCACCGTGGCGGAATAATTCCCCTTTTAGGGGTTACTTGTTTATTTATTGTGAAATCGCTCTTCGTTATAGAGAAATAAGCTGAAATGTGTGCGTAACCTGTATTTTGCCTACTTTTTCCAAATTTTTCAAGCGATTACTTTAGCTAGAAAGCATCAATCGGGGCAACTAAAAAATAGTCCCCGGGTGTATTTGTGCAGAACACATTTGTTCAGTAGCAGCCCTCCAGCTTGCATGGTGAATGCTCCACAATCTTTGGAAAAAATTGGTCGTGTTTTTGCAAAAACTACATTTTTTATGATAGCAGCCTACAGGATAGCAGTTGGAAGACGATCATGCGTCGGATAATTTGTCCCTGTGAGACCTTCAGATCGACGCCCTTAGTTTGATTTACGCCTTGCGTAGTTCAAGAAATGTTGGATTATTTGATTTCTGCAAAAATGACAGGTTTTCGACGCCAAAACAAGAAAATCGGCTAGAGACGGTAGAGTAAAGCTAGAAACTTGCTTTAAAAAGCAAAAATGTGAAGCTCAGTGAGATCTTTCGAATGAATATAGTCATAACTGTATAGCAGCTGCCAAACGTTCGGAAATTGGGAAAAACCACTCTGACCGGAAATCTCGAATTTTTGAAACGGGATTGCGCGGAGGGTGTTAGAACGCTAAAAGAACATATTTCGGAAAGTTTCATCAAATTTCATCTTGACTTACGCCGCCAAATAACAATATGTGCCCAAAAGGAATCACCACCTTAAGGGGGGTCCACCATGAAAAATTTTATGTAATTTCACGGCAAGGAAAAAAATTGTCACGTCATTTAACGGCCGATAACCTGAAGCTGGCGCACTTGTAGGCAATGGTACATGTAGAAAAATGTTCCCGACAATAAGAACTTTCGATTGATATAAAATTTAACATATTTCAAAAATTGGAGGAATCGCTATTTTTTAGATTATGGTTCTCAAGCCGTCATATTTTTTCTGAAATTCCGATTTCTAGCCAGAGAAATTTCAAAATAGGACAGAGATAACCAGGATAAATTAGTATCGTTCAAACTACCTTGTGTTAAGCTGTGATTTGTAGGAAGTTTGGTTCTCAGGCCCCAAGCCCTCATATTTTTTCTGAAATTCCGATTTCTAGCCAGAGAAATCTCAAAATCAGACAGAGATAACCAGGATAAATTAGTATCGTTCCAAATGCCTTGTCTTAAGCTGTGATTTGTATGAAGTTATAAATTAAAGTATATTATTAATATTATATATATATATATATATATATATATATATATATATATATATATATATATATATATATATATATATATATATATATCTATATATATAAATTACAGTATGCTAAATTTATTGTAAAGGTTGTGCTAACTTTGAAAGAAAGAAATATCGAAAAATACTAGGCGTCTCCATGTTCTTTTGCAAGCTCATTTGCATAGTAGGCACCATTAAGGATTTTATGCAAATTAGTTTTATTTGCATAAAAAGGTGGGATGAAATTGGTTCATGTGAATGATAGCTTTGTGTTGACAAACTTTGTTCTGTTTCTATCTACCTCGAAGCAGCTACCTCATCGAAAATGGTAAGTGGTATCAAGATTTCCAAGTAAGATGACAGCCTGCCCTGATGTGATAATATCGGATCATGTTCGGATTTGCCCTTGATTTTAACTTGAATTTAGGGTTACAAAATCTGATGGTGCTAGCTTTTGTAATTTTTACAGGTTGGTTCTGCTTTTTCAGCAAGCTGTTGCCTTGATCGTTCTCTCAGTCGTCGCTCTGGCTTCGGCCCAGTCGATTCGTTACGGCCAACGAGTCGTTCGTCCTTTGCCTCAGCCAGGTATGGTATTTCTCTGCTGATTTCGTCTGCTGTAGTATATTTCCTCTGCTGTTTATAATATAATGCTGCGTATATGTTGTCTGCTTTTTATAGTATAATTTTAGCATAATGGGCCACAATCTGTCCAGGACTGTGTTGTTCAATTTGTTTTTGCTTTGTAGAGGTGGTGATCCAACGAGATGATTCAGGGCTGGAACTGCGCAACTTTTTCTCCAACTTCCAGTCTGTCCACGAGGAGCTGATCCGTGCCAGTCGAGAGCTCGCTCAGTCCATCCAAGAACTGGCCCAATCCACCCAAAGCTTGACCACCACCGACCGTCAAGTCACGGATGAGAAGCTTTCCTTGATCCGCGTCCAGTCCTCTCTGGCTAGTCAGATCGATTCCCTGGCTGCCTCCGTCAACAACATTGCTGCCCGAATCCGCAGTTCAGGATCTGTTCAGGTTCAACGCGATGCTGTTGCTACTCTCCTGCCAGTTCGCACCTCTCCTGTTCGTCCTCAGACCAGCTATGCCTTCTGAAGAAACTTTGCAAATCTAGTTTGTAATGCGGGCAGATATATAATGTGAAAAGCTCAATAAACGCTGTCCTTAATTATTCTAGCTTTGCCTTCTTGTATCGCGGGGCATATACTATCCGCATGTTTACCTGACCGTAAAAAAACCCCGTTTTTTACGGTCAGGTAAAAATCGTTTTCAAAAAAATTGTTTTCAATGGAGTGAGGAGTTGGCCGAAAAAGGTGCAAATAGGTGTGTATATACTGTAAAACATTTATACACGGCAATTTACAGGCAAACAGTGGCAAAAAATGTTGAAACAATATGACAACGGCGAAGCCGAAACATGAAAATTCGTTCCAGTTTGGCAGTTTGAGGGCACTGTAGAGTGATGGAGAGGTGGGGGGAAGGAAAGCCCGGAGGATTCGAGGGGAAGAGAATCTAAAAGCAGGGGCGCCCCAGTGTTTCAAGGAATCTGAGATAAACTCTAGACTTCGAATGCTTAAACTTCGAACTTAAAAACTATGCTCTGCTCTCTAACTTCAAACACCAGCAGAAAAAGCACTCTAGACTTCGAATGCTTAAACTTCGAACTTAAAAACTATGCTATGCTCTCTAACTTCAAACACCAGCAGAAAAAGCACAACTCTCCAAAAATAAGAATTTTATTTGCATGCCTACTGAAAACGCTTTAATAAACATGCACATTTCTCATGTTACTGCTCTGAACATAGTAACCTTGTAAGAGAGTAACATGTTTCGTAAAATTCACTTTCCCGACAATAGTGTTGGGGGTTGCCCGGTGCGGCCAATGGCCGGCCAAGCCATTAGCCGTTGGCCGAGAATTTCTGGGCCAATTGGCTTGGCCGGTCATTGACCGTTGTTCGTTCGCCGTTGGTCGGCCCATTGGCTGTTTGCTGTCCGTTGGGTCGTTGACCTAGCTTAGAAATTGATTTTCACATCTACACTTGCAGAGAACTGGTTTTCTTGTGAGCTCTGTACTGTTTACATTATGTTAAGAGTTTTCAAGTAAAAAATAATATGCGGAAGGGTACGGCATGCTCGCAAAGTAATAAAAGCTTGAAGACCGACTTGACCTATTTACTTTATCACTGCAACGTAATACCTACGTCAGCAGACGTGTAGCGATGGATATTATTATTCCATAGTACGGACAAACGGACAAAAGTGTTGTAAGCTTCAGGCTTATTGTACACACGTTAGCATAATGTATCAACGAATATTCTTATTCCATAATACATACAAAGAAGTGTGAAGACTCATCTGAAAATCCGACATTTGGCTCTGTTCATTTAAAATAAAGAAAAACAGCAAAATTCTAGCAACCTGCACGTTGGCCGGCCGTTGGCCGGTCGTTGGCCGTTGGACGTTGGCTGTTGGCCGGACTTTGGTAGTTGGCCCGCAACGGCCAACGAACAGCCAATTGGCCGTTGGCCGTTGGCCGGCCAACTGCCAAAGTCCGGCCAAGCCAATTGGCTTGACAGACGAAAAATCCGGCCAACGCCCAGCACTACCCGACAATGCAATTCTAAGGACCTTTTCAAGAAAGAGTAGAGTAGAATTAAAATTATCTCGATCCTTTCAAGAAAGAGTTAAAAGATTTAATTTTAACCCTGTGAGTTAGAGTTGAAAAATCTTAACTCCGCGTGGATTCATGAAAAGAGTTAAAATTAACTTGCTTTAGCTCTGCCCTTTTCAAGAATCGCGTGTAGAATTAAAAACCTGTGAGTTAAATTTAACTCTACCCTTTTCACGAAAGGAAATTTAACTTCACGAAAGGAAATTTAACTAACTCTTTCTGAGCATTTTCTATTGAAATTTAACCCCAGGCAAACCATGAACGTTAAGCAGAGTTAAAATTAACTAACTTTTAACCCTGCAGGGTTAAAGAAAGTTAAAACACGCAGAGTTATAAAATTAACTACAAGGTTTCATGAAAAGAGTTAATTTTAACTCTAGGTACTCTACTCCACTCTACTCTACCCTACCCTTTCTTGAAAAGGCCCTAAGCAATGGCATTCTCGGCAATGCAAACTATGATTCTTAATCTTTCTGGGCAATGCAAGTAAAGAGCATTGACCGTTTTCGGCAATGCAATTCTCGGCAATGCCTTTCTCGGCAATGTGCATTCTCGGCAAGTTCTCGGCACTGAAGACACCCCCAAAATTCGCGCACGCACTGCTTGTGTTTTCGAGCTTATAAGAGTGAGCGTACTCCCGTTTCAACTAGGTACTAATTTGTGTGTGTGGTGTGGTCACTAGGGAGGTGAGGCGGGACGGGTGAGGCGTCATTTGCGGGGAGGTGGGCCGTTAGCGAGCAGAGCAGTTTTTGCTCTGATAACATAGAGTGTGCCTAGTGGCACATTCTTATATTGTGTACGCTGGGTATTATCCTCCACTTGCAGCGCAGTATAAAGAAAGCGAAGCACTGCGCTACAAAGGCTGGCTTAATAACCTACATTGTGCGAGAATTGCAAAGCTGTTTTATTGTGAAGAAATATGGGTTTCAAACCTAAGCTAATTTTTAAGCCCACTTTAGCAAATATTTTTAATTGAAGTTCGTACCAGTGGGTGTAAACCAAAAGCTACTCCTGTTAAAAACGTGTGAACTAATCAGAACTGTTTAGTTAACGGATTAAGTAAAACATAAAACGTAAATAAACAGCGATACCAGAAGCCTGAAGCCGGCACAAGATGACATCTCTGTCCTAAAAAGGCTTCAGATCTGGTAAATTTAATATCTAACTTCAAGGAAAACAATTTCAGTTGGGTTTAAAGTTTGATTCGAGATGGTTTGTTTGAAGCAACTCCTGTTCTTATCAGTTGCGCTAGTACTGTGCGATGGACTCTGTGGAATTTCTCTAGAGCGAAGTAGAATCGGTGAAACAGTCGTTAGGGTGGTCCCACGGCGAAATCGAGGAAACCGCGAACTTCCACAGCATGGATGTGTCAGTGGAAGTCTGACATGCGATGGCAAACCAGTGGTCAATGCAAGACTTATTCTCGTACCGTTCACAGGTAAACGATGTCTAGTTATTGGGTCCCTCAAGTTTGCATGTAACCAATACTCTTCTAACACCCAATCCCCGGTTCTTTGGACTCTAAATCCCTTTATTCAATTTAGCGTTTCGTTAGGGCAATAAGATATTGTGACAACGCTGGTTTCCTTTGGGGCATTCTTTACTCATGCGGCTTTAATACTTTACGCAAATAGCTAAAACTTACAAAATAGCCTATTGCCCTTTAACATTCGGAGACCAGTCCCGTATTTTTAGGCCAAAAAATGAAAAAGTTTCGGCTTTTGGCCTTAGGCCTTAGGCTCCCAAAAGGTTGAAAAGACACGGGTTTGGTTGCTTTGGCTGGAAAGAGGACACGGAAACGAACATTTTTGCTTTTGCTTTTACAACTTTCGAACTATAGTGGTTAAGTCAGCATAACCAAAAAACTGTTTTGAGGGTCAAAAAATGGCATTTTCGAGGAAATCAATTTTTTTC
>JASAND010028355.1:0-68324 GCA_030248195.1 Trissonchulus latispiculum | reverse complement strand
TGTTCTGCGAACCTCGAATTTTCTTAGTTTTGAACTTGTGTTTTTTTTCTTTTCATAAATATGTCGTATGTTAATCCATATCATTTTCGTATTTTTCTACTAGTTTTATATGCCAATGACATTTGCTCATAATATGTATAGTGCTTTATTGGTGAGGAATCATTCCATACTGCCATATATATGTGTGCCTTATATTGTCGAAAAACCCAGTGACGTCGTCGTCATATGAAAATACATAATTTCACCTTGGGAGGGCGGGTTTTTCTTCCCATAGGACCTCCACCTAACGGTGAGTATTTTCTATGGTTACTTTATTATTATGATTATTATTATTATCATAGGCAGTTTGCCTTGTTGAGCGACGGCCTGATAAACCCTAGCTCAGCTTGGTTTAACTTAAATTTAATTAATATTTTATCTGAAAGTTGAACTTCTTATTTTTGTTAACATATATTAACACACTCGTTTGACTATTCATTCCAAAGGAGGGTAACTCCTCTTTCCCATGAGTTATCTTTGGAAAGTCATTTGTATTTTCATATTAAGTACCTTAACAATCCCAGTTTATTAATACGGTTCTATTTTGTTTACGTGTATTTTTGGCCAAACAAATACTTAATTTTTGTGCTTTAATTTTGGATTGTTGCTAGCATCTCATGGTGCCTAGTATATGCTTACTCAACTGTAATATGTAGTATTTACTCGTTGTTTTTGTGTTTTTTCTACACTTGTTAGTTGACTAATTTAGTCTAGGGTTTTGACTTGCAGTCTGCAGTTTGTTGTTTTGTACTAGTAGCATCATTGCTCTGTACTGTATGTACTTGTTGAGAGTTCAGCTCACGTACCAGTTCGCCATTTGTACAGTGATCCTCTCGGGAGTTCGGATGGTGAGCCCTGGGGAGATGTAACGGATCAAGGTTGGAATGGTCAACCTTTCCGTTGCTGGCGGTAGTAGCTAGGCTAGCTACCCGCTTGGCTTCCTATAACATCATCATGTGGGCTGGGACACGTTTGCAAGTCACGTAGCTCCCCCAACGTGTATGCGTGGGATTGGGTGGGTTCCCCCCCTCGTGACTTTGGGAGCTACGTGATTTGGGGGGAATTCTCACTAGGGGGCGCTCGTGGGAGGGTCCAACCCATACACTCGCTCCCCTATGCACTTCTGTATAATTCTGCCGTTACGTGCGCTTGCTATTTATCTGCTATTCTCCCCCATTATTGTAAATATTACTGTGTGTCTCCCTCAGCTCTCCCCAGAGCATTTGGTACGTTGGCTGACCCCCGTCAGCCACTGTAACTGTAAGTCTTTGTTTATTGTTTGTGTTTGCTTGAGGGATCATCCCAGTATTTTATTGTATTGTTATACTTATTATAACTAATAATACTTGTTGTTTCTGTTCTTTATTAAAGTGCATTTAGCTAGGCTAAGTCTCACTGAGCTCCTGCTAGGTAGGTAGTTACATTCTGAGTGAGTGAGAGTGCGAGTCATCTCGCCCTTAGGATCGGACTATTTACTGCGTATATTGTCTGGCGAGGCTGTCCCGACCGTCTCCTGTAGTCGGTCTGTTATCCATCTGTGCCACGGTCTCCGCGTCCGCTACGTCAGGGCGTGGTAACGGTGTTAGTACGTATTTTAACCCATTTGATTCAGTCTGAATCAAATGGGATTTTTGTTTAGCGGCCCACGAAAAGGCCTTTGACGACAACTGGTATACTTATACGAACGTCTATGATCCTATGCGACTACTTTCCGAATTTACCATTTGTGTGCTGTTTCCTTTAACTCTTTATGAGCTTGTCTTTTTTTGCCTTCTATTCCTATTAACCAATTAATTTTCTTTATTGAACGCTTTGTCATTCATCACGTCAGCTTCGGTCTTTCTGATCAGCGTGCCGCAGTTCTTTTTTTGCTTCATTATTTTCTATTCGGCTTGCTTCAATCTGCTTTGCTTCCGATATTGCTTTGGTTTGTGGTGGACATTTTGTTCTTTTTATGTTTAACGCTTTTTGCCTTTTTCGTTTGTGCCTTTGCATTTGGCCTATTTGTTTGGTCTGCTACGTATTGCTTGCAGCGATTTGTTAACTGATTTACTGCCTTTCGCACGATGGCGCCGCCGACCCCTACTTTAGCTTGTGCGGCACAAGTATGCAAACGGTCGGGCAAAATTGGTGTGAGTGATTATCAGGTGGCGTGTTCACTTTGTTGTAAATCTTTTCATGCCATTTGTATTGGCCTTGAAGACCCTGCATATCGTAAGCTGGAAAGCTCAAATGCACTTGCCATTCTCGGTTACTCGTGTGATCAGTGCAAAGCTGATTTTCGTAAAATGCGATCAGACATCGAAATTTTGAAAGCTAAGGTTGAATCCTTATCAGCCGCTAATGCTAGAAACAGTCCTGACTTCCGAGATGTAAACGGCGGGAATGATGTCCCCCACTATGCCGCTTTGGAAACCAGAGTTGGTCTCTTGGAAAAAGCTCTATCTCCTTTCGCCGTTTCGGACCTCATTGCGTCGTCGATTCAGGAATACGCAGAAGCTGAGTCGAAAAAATGAACCTCGTTGCAATCGGTATATATACCCGAAGAGATTAAAGACGCTGAAAACAAGAAGATTAATGACTTTGACTGCATAGCTAACATAGCCGATAAGGTTAAGGTAGATCGGGCGGATATTTTGAAAGTTTTCCGGGATGCTCCGTCCGGGAAGGACCGTCCCCGAATCCTGAAGATCGTCTTTGGAAACGGTGCTGCCCGGCGCAGTTTCCTGAACGATTTCAAGGACGGGAAATGTGTCGTTCCCGGGTTGGAGAAAGCCTGGATACGGCCCGATCTGACGTTTCGTCAACGAGAACGCGATCGTCGGTTACGTGACGAACTGTCAGCTCGACGGGCTAAAGGAGAGTATGTTAAAATATCTCGTGGTAGAATAGTTTCTGTACCTGCTCCGCAGCAGGCTGGTAATGATGACGGACAGTCAAACCAATCGTGATTGCCGAACCAGAGGTCGTAGCTGATTCAATTCCCTCCACCCCCAAATCTTTAGTATGTCTTTACTTTAATGCTCAGTGCCTTTTGAACAAAATAGACGATCTAAATTTTAAAATTGACTCGGAATCCCCTGATATTTTTTGTATTTCTGAAACGTGGCTTAAACCCGAGGACAAAAATGCCCTTTTTAATGATCTCACCGAATACGTTTTATTTAGATCGGATCGTAGCAACCGTTTACATGGCGGTGTTTTAGCTGGTGTTAAGAGTAGACTGAAGCCCCGGTTGGTCGGGGCTAAAAGTTATGGTGGTTATGTCGAGCTACTTTGGCTCGACATATATCTGTGCTCAGCGAAACCAATAAGCCTTGGAGTCCTGTATAGGTCGCCTGGCACTCCACTGGAAATAGACCAAAGTTTTGTCGACGATTTTTCAAACTTAATGCAGCTTACGCAAGAAAGTAATAAAGATTTTGTTCTGGTAGGTGATTTTAATGTTCCAAATTTATTAACGGAAAATTTTCAAGCCGTAACACCTAAGGATTTTATTTATGCAGAAATTTTCCATGATTACGGAGTTTCCCAACTTGTTAATGAATCGACCCGTGGGAACAACGTTTTGGACTTGGTTCTTACTACAGATGTTCATCTTGTATCACAACTAAAAATATTGGAACCTTTTAGCACCAGTGATCATAATTCGATTGAATTCAACATAAATTTTGCTGTAAGAGATACGCAACAGGAAGGTTTGAAATTGTTTAAGGACTTTCGCTCTGCGGACTATGTGGCATTGACCGCCTTTCTTGATACAATAAATTGGACAAACCTTTTCGATGATTGTTCGAACGTAAACGAAGTATGGGACACTTTCTCCAACATACTTGAATATTCAGTAGAACTTTTCGTCCCTAATAGGAAAATTATCAGGAAGCACCCCGTGAATTGGTCGAAACAGACCAAGTTTAAATTTAGAACAAAACGTAAGCTGTGGAAGCGTTATAAAAATAGTAGATCGGAAGATGACAAAATTGCCTATAAGAACATTGCTAAGGAAGCTAAAAAAGAAGCTTCGGCCGATGTTTTTAAAGCAGAAGAAAATATTCTTAAGTCAAACTGTAAGCAACGTTTTTTCCGCTTTGCAAATTCAAAGCTTTCTTCCAAGGCAGCAATACCAACCTTAGAACTAAATGGCGTTGAGGCTATTTCTGACACGGCCAAAGCAGAACTGTTAAATCAGCAGTTTTGTAGCGTTTTTACTGTAGACAATGGAGAACTGCCTGTCATGAATCAAGTGACAAATAATACTTTAGAACACGTAACCTTTTCAGAAACTTTGATTTTGAGTCATCTAAACAAACTACCTAACAAGTTGTCATGTGGCCCAGATGGTTTTTCCGGGTATTTTCTAAAACGCGTTAAACATTCTATTTCAAAACCTTTAGCATACATCTTTGAGAGAAGTTTTCAGTCAGGCGAATTGCCAAAAAATTGGTTAGTAGGTAAAATTTCCCCTATTTATAAACGTAAGGGCGATGTTTCTAAGCCAGTAAATTATAGACCTGTAAGTTTAACCGTTGTATGTTGTAAAATTATGGAAAGCATTGTACGAGATGTTCTCTTGGAGTTTTTTCAATTGAATAAACTTTTTTGCCCTCAGCAGCATGGCTTTCTAAAAAAGCGGTCTACAGTTACAAATGTTATGAAATCTTTAAAGGACTGGGCAGAAATAGTTTCAGGCGGAAAAGCTGTCCACTGTTGTTTTTTAGATTTTGCAAAGGCGTTTGATACAGTATCTCACCAGAAACTGATTTATAAAATCGAAAAATACGGCATTAAAGGAAAACTCCTCAAATGGATAGAAGCGTTTCTAGTTAATAGAACTCAGTTTGTTCAAATCGGTAACTGTAGATCGGATCGGGCAAATGTCACTAGCGGGGTACCACAAGGTACAGTACTAGGTCCTGTTCTCTTTCTTATCTTTATCAATGATCTGGTTAAATGCATCAAGTATAGCAAAATTCTCATATACGCTGACGACGTGAAACTGTACGTAGGAGTCGACAGAAAATCTCCCTTTAGTCTTGATTTGCAAGATGATTTGACCCGGGTGTACGAGTGGTCTTCTAAATGGCAACTAAATCTTGCCATTAAAAAGTGTTCTGTTTGTGTTTTTGGAAACCACTCAGTTCCCCCGGTTTATACTATAAATAACGAAGCACTTCCCGTGGAAACTTCGTTTAATGACCTTGGTTTTAGTATTAGTGGCAACTTTAAATTTAGTGAGCACTGTACAAAAGTTTATCGCAAGGCAATGGCTGTACAGTCTCTCATTTTTCGAGCGTTTAAAACCAGAACGAAATCTTTTCTTTTAAAGATGTTTACAACTTACGTTAGACCCATCGTCGAATGTGGCACGGAAATCTGGTCACCTTATTTACTGAAAGACATCGACCTAATTGAAAATGTTCAAAGAAAATTTACAAAGCGTATTCCGTGTTTAAGAAATCTGCCTTACATGTCGAGGTTACGCGATCTAGGTGTTCAGTCGTTAGAACATCGAAGAATTATCTTTGACCTAAATTTGTTATATAAGATTATCCACAAAAAGGTGGATTTAAATTTTGACGACTTATTTTGTTTCGCACCGCCAGCACCTACACGGAGCCACAGTCTACGCTTAATGCTGCCTCCTAATACAGGCAGAACTTTCTTGCAAAATTTGTTCTTTCATAGGATTATAAGAGCTTGGAATACTCTACCAAAAAACGTAGTCGAAGCAAAAAGTCTCAGTGTATTTAATGATCGTCTGGCCAATTTAGATTTAACAAGTTTTCTCAGGGGGCGAGGGTTAGGTGATCACGATTGATCCTCCTCGTCCGTCTCAAGACTCGAATTTATTTAGTTTGTTTGTTTCTTTTTGTCATTTATGCTACACTAACTGCTATATACGCATATATGTTATTTAGTTTCTGTACTTATTATGCATTCCGTTTCTTTTCTGCTTATTTTTTTCCATTCTTGAGTAAACTTCTTCTTCTTCATTTGGTGCCGAAACAGACGTTTTTGGTAGTGTTTTTAGCGTCATTTGTTAATGTCTGATAAAGAAGAAGGGACTCCAAGAGACTTCAGGCAGTTAACCAGAACTGTACAAGCTCTTGAAACTAATGCT
Organism: Trissonchulus latispiculum; assembly: GCA_030248195.1. Taxonomy (NCBI): domain Eukaryota; kingdom Metazoa; phylum Nematoda; class Enoplea; order Enoplida; family Ironidae; genus Trissonchulus; species Trissonchulus latispiculum. The sequence continues at coordinate 62,164 of JASAND010028355.1, read as the reverse complement.
AAGGAAACCTCAGATTATGTGACACATGAATTTAGTAATACTGAGTCAAGACTTTACTCGCGGATGTGAATAACCTAACTTCCGATTTTGAATTGACGGGTCCGTTAGCCGAAATAGGAAAGTTTTACTGTTCACCTTCCGAACATTTTCTTGAATGGTACGAAATTTTTGAACCAGTTACTACTGGGTACGGGTGGAACCAGGAAAGGAAGCTCAAAAGACTGCCTACGTTTTTACGGGACACGGCACTCTATAATACAACTTGTTGTCATCGGATACAAAACAAACTTATGCAAATTTAGTTGACACGTTGAAAACAGTTGATTCCACCGGAGCACAAGCGATTCAGCGTGCTTGAGCTAAGAAGTCGCAAAAAGCGAGAATCAGAAACTTTGGCAAAATTTGCTCAGGAAATTAAGAAATTAGGTAGACAAGCCTATGCAGATATAGATGCGAATGCACAAGAACAACTTACTCTTGATGCATTTGTAGCTGGTCTCCCTGCGAAACTGCAGAAGTCAGTGCTTAATAAAGCTCCAAGAACCTTAGATAAAGCACTAACTTTTGCTCATACAAATGAGGCTCAACTCAAATTCATTCTGCAACGCAGTCTCAAGATTCTGTTAACAGCTCGGATAGATCCAAAGTCGTTCCCCTCTGCGATTTGTTTTCGTCTGTGCTCACAGAGCTAGATAAGAAACAGAATAAGCAAAGAGGAGCACGTACCGATAAGGATGTTGCTTCAATTGATAGACAAACAGATCTAGAGAATGACAAACTTGATCGTCTGGAAAGACGGCTTGACGGATTCATGCGATACAATAGCCGCCGAACTTATGCTAATTTTGATTATGGACGTTCTCCAAGATTTTTTAACCGTAGCCGGCAAGAAAGGTTCCAAAATCGTCAGAACCGTTCCCGTTGGACTCCTGATGGTTCACCTACTTGTGATCATTGTGGAAGGTACGGTCATATTCGCTCGTCTTGTCAGGACAGGTGTAGCTTAGCAGATAGCGATGCTAATTGGCGTAGCAGGTCTAACACTCCGCCCCAAACATTTACGCCTCGAGTTCGAATTGACGACTCTGTAGCTATTAATAACATTTCAGCAGAAGCTCATGCAGAGCGTCAAGAGCTAGAACTCGTAAAAGAACAACTGCAAACTTTAACTGCTTATGTTTATGCTGGACAAAAATTCGTTAATTCCATTGATTTGGTAACCGTTCAACAAGCTCAGCAAATCATCACCAAGACTCCAACACTCCAAGACACGTTTAAGCCTGTCGAGAATACCGAGTTCTTAAATGCCGGCTCTGAGGTTAAAAATTCTAAACCCGGTTGCAAGATTAATCAGGCCTTGAGAAAGCTTAAGCAGAAGCGACACTACAAAGTTTCAAGACTTAAAACTGCAAATACTTGTTTTTTTTTAAATGAATCAAAGAAATTTTGTAACCTCCAAGATTATATTTTTGGCTTAGAAGGTCAATCTGCAATTGTTTCTCCGATACCTAGTCCCAGGAGGTTATATCTTTTGATATCACTACAGTTAATGTCTCTGTTGCTTTCCTTTAAAGGCCAATAACTGTAATTTGAATAAGCAATGCAGACATGGTGATGAAGTGAAGACACCCAAAAAGATTGCTGTGGTTGACATTCTGGATTCATATAAGCTTAGTCAGTGTCATTACCTGGTTCTCCATGTAGAGGTTAACCACCTTCTCAATGATACTCGGCAAGATTTTGATAAGACCTTTCAGAAGCCCCAGAAGGCACTCTCCAAGAATACCAGTCCTTGCATCCAGATTTATTTATCTTTGCCTCTTCCGCAGGCGGAAACCATTGCAGATGCTGCGCAAGAGTTCCAAGACTATGTGCGCACAAAGATTTTGGACGACGGCTGTCATGTGATGGCTGGTGAATTGGTTCCCACTCGGAATCCATTCAGCGCTACTCATACTGGTGGCGTTCGCTGGACTCTTTACTCTCCAGATCGCCTTCATCTCACTGTGCGGGGCACTTTGTCATTGTTTGATCTGTGGACTGTGTTTATACCGGACTTAGCCAGCTGCAAAAGATTCGTGTCCGTCACCCCATATCAGCAAGAAGACACGGTTCCGATCCCACTGTTATCGTTGCCAGTGGGCGAAGTCGCCAATGGTTCCGAGAATGCTCTAGCAGATCTAACCGATGATGACGACATGCCTCGAGTCGTCGCTGTAGGAAAGGAGCAGGAAGAATCTATGGATTCCGAATCCAAGTCGGTGGTTACATCTACTCCGCCTTCGTCCGAGGCTGCAGGAGTTGAACTGATGCCATCGGAGAGACCGCAGACACCTCTACAAGATGAGCCACTTACTGTGACGTCAGCTATGGTCGTTGCCGAACCGGTGGTGCTGGGAGATTCGACTACCATGGGATCAACATCGGTCACGACAGTTGCCAATACTACTTTGGTGTTCTCGACCTAAGGCCCTTTACCTACACCGGCCTATTCGACTTCACGAGTCGATGGACCTCCGCCACCAGGTTTCCGCTCAGTGGGTCATCCGCCGACGCCATCCGTTCCTCCGATGCGACTGCCGTTGGATATTGCAACTTTGATGGCATTGCGCTTTACTGGACCTGTATCTCTGCCTCCGGGATCCGCTTTCCTGGCAATCTCGGCTGTCCGATTTCCTTCGGGTGAATTTTGGCTGTCCGTTAGTGGTGGTTTTCTTGGTGCGGAAGCTCAAGAAAATCTAAAACTTCGCCCTCCTCAGCAAAACTGACAGTTTAAGCACCAAAATTTGTGTATTTGGTTTTGGACTTCAGTTACTGTTCCAATGTTTTGTTTTTGGTTTTTTGGTTTTGTATTGTTATTGGGTTTTTGGTTTTACTGGGTGTAACCAAAAGTTAGACCAAAATATCTATTAAGGGTATACTGTAGCTACAACCTTTAAAGTTTAACCTACGTAAGATTTGGTACTTTTTATCTTGGAGATGTTATGTCTTGTAATAATTTTAAATGTTGCACCAAGATCTTGACGCCAAAACATCTTGCAGCTGAACATTGAATTATTGTTAATGTTGGAATGTTTCTGCGTTGTTCCTTCAGCTGTTGAATTTGTTGCCATAAAGTAAAGCCATGCTCCAAGTGTGAGCTCTGAGGACCTAGGGAACAGCTAGAAGTACGCACCCGCTACACTAATTTGCATAGTTCTATGCAAAATTACAGTTACCAACAGGGAGATGCCAAGATGGGTCATAACTGAAAGTGACGGAAACTTGCTAGCATGAATATCATTCGAAAGCTCTCCTTGAGTAGAACAAAAGTTATAATTGGACCAAAGCGGCAAAATGGAATGCAAAGGGACAATGAGTGATGGAGTTTAGCCAAAATGACCATAAACGGTCAAAATTGGTCAAAAGTAGAGTTATAGGATCAGCTGAATACTGGTATGAATGAATATAAAAGCTCTTCGTGTGCCGGGAGAAAGTTGTAAACAGGCTTTCATTGAAAATGAAGTCATTCTATAAAGGGTAAAATGACGGGCGGGGCGAAAACGCTTGTTTAGACTGATTGACTTTAGTAGTTTATTATAGGTTTGTTGCCGCACAAATTGCAATATAAACAAAAGCGATCAAAGATAGAGGACCGCCACATCCGTCAAATCAGATGTAGTAACCACGGGCAGCAGATTGGGTCACTCTGTATTAACAGTTGGCAGTCTTCCGGTTTACTGCCATATGAAAACTCAGTAAAAAGGTGCCAAGAAAATAACGCTCAACTAGCTACATTTTCATCGGATGAAGATGCCAAGAAATTTGGTGCTTTTTTGGAAAAGTCATTAGCAGCAAGGGCATCTGGTACGTGTACAATTATTGGAAGCAATGAATACACTGTCGAAGGCAGGGTGAACTTCCAAAATTTCACATATGATGAAGCGAACTTTCTAGTTTTAATGTCGTGCTGTTAAACTGTTTGCCATCATGTCAGCGGCTACGCAATATATAAAAGAATCTTTTGTCAGTATTTATGTAGTAGGCAATAAGCAAGTATTTATGTAGTAGGCAACAAGCAACTATGTAATTTTTAAATATTAATTGGCAGAAAAAATTACTTGATAGATGCCTTGACACTTCAATTTTCACATTTAGCAAATGAATTGCAGTGGCCTTGGGTATGGATTGGCAAAGGCGTGTGCCCGAAAAATTCATTGCGTTGCAAAAACGCGATTACGGATGCAAAGGCAATTACCACCGAGAGTAGCATGTGCTTAGCCATGTGTGTCTTATCATACTGCCCCGGAATACAGGATGCTATTTATCGCATTGCCTATCTAGACTGCAATCAAAAATTGGTTTGGCTGTGCAGTAATAAATTGCCTGTATCCTTAACCGAATCAGTGAAAACAGAAATTGAACGACATAGAAAGTTATTACTTTTGCATTTGTTTCAAAATAACTATATTAAACAACTGCAGAAAGAGATATATATGCTACCAAGAGTACATAATAACTAAGAGTGTGACAAGCGTCACACTCTTAGTTATCAAGCAGAAAACATCATCTGCACAATAACGGCCTACCCCCCCCACAACTGAGTACCTGGTGACCCCCCCCCCACAACTGAGTACCAGGTACACAATTGTGTACGAGCACTCGCTTGTATGTTTACATGTTGAAGCTAAAAAGTGGCCAGCTGCCGACAGAATGTTTTTGGACCTGTTTTTGGCTTCAACATGTAAACATACAAGCGAGTGCTCGTACACAATTGTGTACCTGGTACTCAGTTGTGGGGGGGGTCACCAGGTACTCAGTTGTGGGGGGGGTAGGCCGTTATTGTGCAGATGATGTCTGCAGCCTAATAACTAAGAGTGGGACGCTTGTCACACTCTTAGTTATTATGTACTCTTGATGCTACCAAGTGCGAGATTATAAGAGTGACACTGATAATAGTGAGAATAGATGATAGGCAGATTAGGTTTAGAAGTAATATGCAAATAATCCTTTCTTTTTGCAAATAATGAGTTATAACAACAGACAACAGGATATTGCATTATTTCTGTTTCTGAAGCTTTGTACAGTTGAGTACATTCGTTTTCATTCTCGTTCGAATGTCGTTATAATTCTAGATTGCGGTACATTGACATTGGGATTAACGTTATCACTCCCACCATACATTGCATTCGAAAATTAGTTAATTATGTATTGCAATTATAATTTATATTTGTATGTCTGCTTATATGCTTTCAGCAGTACTGCAGAGTCCACTCCGGGTCTGACCATTTCAGAATTAACTCATGGACCTATCCAGACGCACAGAACAACAATAATACTAACGACGACGGCAAAAATAACTGCAACAGCGCCAACGTCAACCGCTACAACGGTCATACCTCTATTAACGGAATGTGTTTCAAAAGTTAATGTAACCTGTAGCAGTGCCACGATTTCTTATGCAAACATGCAAACAGTAATTAAGCATCAGACAAATCAGTTTCCATTGATGTCTTTGGCACATACTAAATTAATTGTTACTTCATGGTCAGCTGTACTTCTCACAACAAAAGCAACGAATGGTACGAACGCTCAATTTGGACTACTTATCTCAATTTTGTTAAGTAATCTCTTTAGCAAGCTAGAAAGTAGCAGTCGGAGCAACTAAAAGGTTCAAATGGATTTGCGCAAAAACACATCTGTTAAGGTGGCCGTGTAATTGTGTGCAACGTTCCTCAAAACGCTTTCAAAATTTTTGGAGTTAGAAGGAGTCACACTATTTTAAAGCTTTCTCTAGGGGACATTTGATATGATTCAGATTTCTATTTATTTTGATATTTTGATTTAAGTTTGTGTTGGATTTAGTCTTCTATGTACTTTGTAGTTTTAGTTGTGCGTGCAGTATACCAAACCAATTAGAAAAGTTTGCAGTTAGAGTAGGAAACAGGTATGAGATTTTAGCCTTAGCTTGAATTTTGCTCGACATTGTTGTTCTGCCATTTATTTCAGAAATATTTATGAACATCACAAGTGGCCTACTGCGAAAAAAGTATACAATCAGCTCCACCATTCCATCAATAAGGAGAACTTCTGAAAGAAAGCCAGTCTACGCAGTAACTGCGACCACAGCCTCAGAAACCAAAGCAAAAGGACCACTTACCACACTGTCTGCGGCAACATTTAAACAGACTGTGGTTGACACAACTACACTTACAGCAGTTTTAACATACTGCACGAGGACAATCCAATTTGCCGGAATAACTCCCACAGCTTCCGTAAAAGTGGTACTTACTGGAACGGAGTGTGTACTAACAATGTCTACAAGCCAGGTGCCAACAACAACCACCACTACTATCACAACCACTACTGCAACTACTACTACTACTACCACTACCACCACCACCACTTCCACTACAAGTACCACCACAAGTACCACGGCTGTGACAATTACAACCACAAGACCTGTTAGTACAACTGCCACAACTACTACTACGACAACTTCTGCTACAACAACAACTACTACAACCGACATCACTACTACTGTCACTTCTACTACCCATCTGGTGATAACTTTTGCAGTTGAAAGCGAAGAGCCTTCGGAAGGATTCGTTATACCAGACGACGATATTGCGAAAAATCTCAACGTTGACTTTGATATCAATAATTTAAGTCCAGTAGAGGAAGCGGTAAATATTGTGCTCGTTGCTTCCCTGAAATTTTGTGTGTAGGTTGATTGGCGCTGAGATAGTAAATTGCTACATATTTTAGCTATTGCCAAAACTACATGGCTTGTGGCTGTGAACTCCTTTACGTTCGTCTTTTTCAGACTTTATCCAAAATGACTGAGGCCATAACTAGTAGGGTAAAGGATGAGTCATCAATTATAAGTGCAGGAAAGGAAACAGTTAACAGAATGATGGCTAACGTAACATTGACGAAAGAGGACGAAGCGAACCTTCGTGAACAGTTCATTATGTCCTGTTCATTCTGCGGAATTCCTTGTTCAGGTTAACTTTTTACCCAAACTTCTGTGAATAATGGCTTTCTAAACTGACGGTGACTGTGAAATACACAATACAACTTAATTTATAAAGTTTGTCTTCAGCTAAAATTAGCTAATTTTTGATGGTAGGCTATGGTTTCATATTAATGTATGTTCAGTTCATTTTGTTAGTTCTGTAAACATTTGGCTCCGCAACCACGGACCTCCCGCACTGCAACCACTACACCACGGAGCCAGGAGAGAAGAGCACATAACATCTATATCATTGGTGCTCTCTGTACAGTTCTATTGGTGATGTTAGTTTCCTGAAGTGGAAAGCTCTATCTAAAGTTTATAGTTTTCATACAAAGAAAGGTTGTCTACATAATTTTTGTATCCATGCCCATCTGATTTTCTAATTGAAATCTTAGTACAAATGATTGAAACTATAATAATATAAACTATACGTTCGAACAGAACTATAATATCTTACAGACTTATACAGTCATCTGAAGGAGGCGGACTTTGACCACCACAGAAGACTAAACCGGCAGTCTGAGGTGGCTGTAAAACCAGAATTGTCCAAATTTTGTGATCAAAGATGAGGTATCAGCTCAAATTATCCTAGCCCAACCCCCAGCACACGTATACTTACAAATAATCTGTTGTAAAAACGGCTTGTTTTTCAGCAAAGGACTTTAGTATTTTGAGAAATAGACAGTATGGATTCTGTTACACCTTGTATAACCCCGACAGGTTCATTAACCACAGTGAAAAAGGTATATTTATTATTATTTATTATTTCTTGTCATGCATATTGCTATTTGCTATCACTAATCAGAAAGCATTAGCAGGCCCTAAATTAGTAACTAAAATGAAACAAGAACGATTCCACAACAGTATTGATATTATGTAACAACATCCAAAGTAGCAGCATAGTCAGTAAATTGGACAGCGCACAATAGAAGCAGCTACAAGCAACCTTTTTACAGTCGCATGAGGTTATCTTGGAAAACTGGCATAAAAGCGACTTAACTCAGTCACATTTACTTGAACACTGACAACAATTGCAATCAGGCTTGAAATTGTAGTTAAATTCTAAAGTTCCTAAGGGTTTTGGTTACAGGACTAAATCGCAATAGTTTGCACTTTTCTCTTATTTTTATATAATGTTTCTTTTCTTCGTAATGCAGGACATTCCGCGGAGCGTCAGTTTGTGCTTTCTTCAAAGTTTAGAATGTCGCTTGTCTTCAATTCGCTCTTCATTGCTGCCTTGCGTTTTGGCAGAGCCTTTCCTGTTCTTTCCAGTGGCAGAGAAGGTGATGATGATGGAATGACACCTGTGGTTTTACTACAAGTGGAAGGGGATGATAATGGAATGACACGTGCGGTTTTACTACCGATGGGAGTTTCGGATCTTTGTATCCCATTGTCGTTTGTGCTGCCAATGGATGAGCAGCTAGTTTGTAAAGGAATCGTGTCTCGAAGAAGGATTGGAGATGAGGACGGGGCAGTGCAAGTTGGTTCTTGGGAGATTGGCCTTTCCTGACAATGCGGTTGCGGTTTTCGTCGTTATTACCAATCTCTTCTCATTTATTCTCTGTTGTAGTTGTAGTTGTTGTTCGCTGTCCTTCTGAAATGTATCCATCTGACTAGAAATGTCGTCAACGACTGTGCCAAGTCTGATTCTGCTTCACGAACGTTGCTGTGGAGTTTGTTGCACCGGGCTTTCTGGAGGAGCCTGCTCGATAACTTCTTAATCCTTGAAACTTTCTCCTTCTACTTCCAAAGGATAAAGCAAATTGATGGGTCGCTGAATCACCCTCTTTGACGACAGCCGTAATTTTGCAGCTCGATATTGCCCATCAAGACTGATTATTGGTTCAACAATTTTTGCTAATTTCCATTTAGTTCTTGGTCCCATGTCGTTTGCGATCACAATATCTCCCACTTTTGGATATTGCTTGACTGTCGTTCGTGGTTGAGATAAGTTGTTATTTGATCTTTCTCTGAGGCAATAAAGGTATTCTGATCTCCATATAATCCAGAAAGAGTTCAGCCTATGTTGACTATAGGATAACGTGGGGGAGGAATGGGGGGGTGCAGACCCCACAGACCTACAAAAAACGGGTAGACCCCCTCAGCGAAAAGGAAAAAAGGCAGACCCTCTCGGCCAGAAAGCAAAAAAGGGCAGACCCCTCTGCGATTTTCACTCAAAATTGGTAACCTTTTTAGCAAATTTTTAGCGATTTTTGAAAAACGTGATTAAAAATCGCTAAGTATTGTCATGTTTTACTAATTTTTGGTCAAAACGTTAAAATTTCGCAATGTTTGCTAATTTCGGGGCAGACCCCTATAAAATTTCGGATTTTTCAGGGGTGACCCCTCGCCGAGGTCGGGGTAGACCCCCCCAGAATCGGACCCCGTGTTAATTTATGATGTTGACCCCTTTTCCAATTCTCTTTCCATTACAATTAACCTTTCTTTCGCATTTGTCGAATCTGGAAGTCTGGATCATTCAAATTCTCCACATCAATCTGAAGAAAACCAATTCGAGGATTCAAACTGAGAAAATGTGCAGGGGTGAGCACACTTTCGCACGTCAGTTCATTCCCGTGATTGGCCAATGGTCTAGAGTTCACTACCGCTTCTACTTCGGTTAGTACTGTCCACAGCTGTTGCTAATTCAAAGAAGATTTACCAAGTGTTTTTCTTAGAGCTGTCTTCACGTGTCCTATCATCCTTTCATAGAAGCCACCGCTCCAGGGAGAATACTCTGTTATGAATTTCCACTTAATCCCTGTGTTTTCCGTAAAGTTTTCAATATCTCTGCCCCGCACAATAGATTTCCATACTTCTGCAACTGCCTTTTCAGCAAGCTTTAAATGAGCAGCATTGTCCGGCACTATGAGCTTTGGTAGACCACGTCTCACTAGAAATTTTCTCAGACCTAAAAAAATCTTCTGTAGTCGTTGAACCCATGAGTTCCAAGTGAATGGCTCTGGTTACCATGCATGTCAGCATCAGCAAACATGTCCACATCTTTCTGGGATTGGATGTTGTTTTGGCATGCGGAGGACCGAAGTAGTCTATATTACTAATCTATGTAAATGTACTGCAGTATGTTAAACCTTAGTATATGTGATATATTATATATCACCAGATGCTTTACGTAATATGTTCAACTTCGTTGTTACATTGTTCCTATGAGGCACATATCTGTGCAGAATTGTGCAGAATAAAAGTAGCTTTAATAACACAAACTTTACATCGTAGTTTCGTAACCACTCATAGTAGTGTATTAAATCTCTTTTTTCTGCTATAAACTTATCGCCAATCGCGACACTCCGTCGGCAGCGGAAAAATAATTGTTCATTTTTCAATGTTCTCTATTATCTACAATTTTTCTAGTTTCTTTTGTGGATCCGCCATGCTGCTAGCGCCAGAAATGACATTCTGGCACCATCTTTGAGCTCGCATCCCACTCTCTAGAGAGCCAATCTCACTTTAGTTTCTGGTTTGAAGTATCTTTCTTTACTGCTTCTTTTGACAGGGAAGTACAATTGAGCAAAAACTTCTTTACTTTGTTTGGCGTTATCCACTTCACATCTGGCTCTGGTTCAACGAACCAAGTCTCCATTATTTCAGCAAAATAATACTGCTTCAGGTTGTAGGACTGTAGGACTGTTGTAGAACCGCGAAGTCTGCTTCTTCAAGAGTGGAAGCTAATAAACTACTTCTTCTTGTTTGTATTCTTCTTGCATCGTCCGAGGCCCTCTAACCTTCACGAAATGAAATAATGAGATAGAGTCCATTGCTCTGCTACCATGTTCAGTTTTCTCAATAATGATCTGAGACGGCCCATAGCTAGCTCATAGTTTTCTGGAGGACTACTTTCATTCCTATTAAGGAGGAGGGGGATCGCTTTTTGGTCGATTTTTCGACCATCTCCGATTTTGCTCATTTTCACATATTTTGTAGTCCCAATGGGTCCTCAAAACAAGACAACAGCGTTTTGCGTAATATTGCTTCTATTGTGCTGTAGAGCCCTTCAAAGGTGACCTCGACCTGTGTTAAACATAGGAAAATGAAAAAGTTAGGTTAAAAAGTTTGTGGCAGAAAAATTTTACGCTGTATGCAAGGTACAGCGCTACAACCTAGCTGTACATGTTAAGGACATATTAGAGAGTGCAAATAACCCTTGTGGTACAATTCGGTTGAGTGTCGGATTTTTGGCGATTTTTCAAAGACAAAATTTCGTAAAATTGGTGCTTTTAGCACCACGAAAAACAGGACCAGCAAAACATTTTCGCCTCTCCTGCACGATTGGCTAAAGCTACAGAAATCGCTTATAGATAGTTGCACTCTACGCATACACAGAATTCTTTTGACAGTAGTTGCAAATTTCTACCGTTTGTAGTGCTCTCAAAAAACGTGCCACAAAATGTGCTAATTTTTTCCAAAAATCAGCATTTTGCACAATTTTTACGTTTTTTTAATAATTTTTCCCTCGTTACCCACTCGAAAGTCACCAAAATTGGCACATAAAACTCTCAATGCCTGTCTGACATTATGGTAAAGGCAAATGCTTCAAGGAAGAAGTTTTCTGACTTGTCGGCTCCTTTGATCTCTGATAGGTCACAAAAGTCAATTTTTGAAATTTCCAAAATATAGACAAATTGGGTATCATTCGATAGCTACTGATGAGCTGAACAACTTTTCTAATAGAACAATGTGTCCGAAATGTAGTATCTGAAAGTTAGAGCAAGTTAAAGTTTGAGGGCACAGTTAGCTGAAAAAGGCTCAGTTCACAATTGAAGAATGTACTGTGAACGACTGGCTGGATATTACGGAGTCGTTTTAGCATTAAAATATTAGCCAACCCACAGAATTAATTTGCCATATTAGTTGACCCAAATTTCGTTATCGTTCTGTCGCAAAATGACCTTGGAGGGCAAATCTCAGTGATTTTCAAGTTTTCCAACTTTATAGCTGAATATCTCTGTCACTGTTTGGTTTCGAACTCTAATGTTTTGTCTTGTTTTTGAGAACATATGTACCTATTTTGTGTGTGAAAATGAGCGAAATCCGTGACTATCGATTTTAACCCAAAGCGACCCCCCCTTAAATGGCCACTGAACCTGATATTGATCTTCCTCAAATTTGATTCTCTTCGTTATTGTCTTAGGCCTTACTTCTTTAAAGATTAAACGGGTTAGATTAAAATTAATGCGCATTAAAGAAATAGCACCTCGGATTAAACGGATTAAAATTTAACCCAACGAGTTAAACGAGTTAAACGGATTAAATTTAATCCTATTTCTTTAAGGTGCTGGTTTCCTTTCGGGTATTTTTGACACATACGGCTTTAATCCTTTACGTAAATAGCTAAAACTTGCGAAATAACCTATTTCCGTGCTCTTTAACATTGTGGGACCAGTCCCGTACTTTTAGGCCAAAAGATAGGAAAGTTTTGGTTTTTAGCCTTAGGCTTCCAGTAGGTAGACCAGACACGAGATTGGTTGTTATGGCTGGAAAGAGGACACGAAAATGAACATTTTTGCTTTTACAGCCTTTGAGCTATCTCCAGTGGTTAAGTCAGTATAAGCAAAAAACTGTGTTTAGGGTCAAAAAATGGTCATTTTCAACGAAATCAGTTTTTTCAAAATTACTGCCACATCTTAAGGATTCAAAATTGGCTATTATAGTCATTCGATACAGCGTCCGAATGCGCATTTCATGAATGCCTATTAGCCGGAAGTTAATGTTTTAAGCTTGAGATATGGCCAAAAAACCATTTTGGCAAAACTGCAATTATTTTGTTTCGACTCGATTTCTTAACCCGCCGGTTCCGGGTGTTTGGCGGAGTTGAAATTCGCTTCTGCGGAGGGACGTTTTTCTTGGTTTGGGCTAAAAAGATTAATTTTAATCCGTTTAATGGCCTCGGCATATATGTCCTTCATATAGTTGCCATTTTCAAGTTTTGAGAAATCGATGTTCAAAAATGTTTTGTCTATATTCATCCTGTTAGATGTCAGCATGTCAGAAAATTTCTTTAGTTTTTTACTAATTTTGCCAGTTTTGTAAGCCCATGTGAATGTCCAGATACGAAGGATTAAACGGTAACTCTTTCCAACTCCCAAGATTACGTAAGTTATAGCGATTAAAAAAATCACCGTTAAAGCACTGCACAAAAGCCCACCTTAATGCACCTAGGATTAAAATTTTATCTAATCCGTTTCTTTATTCACCTTCGGATTCCAAACCCACGAGTTAATTTTAATCCAACCTGCTTAATCGCTGTTTCTTAAAAGATTAATTTTAATCCGTTTAATCCTCCGCCTGCATTAACAACCTTTAATTTGTTTTTTTGGGATTAATGGTAACCCAACTGGTTTAATCCGCGGATTAAAAATGGTCGGATTAAACGAGTTAATTTTAATCCTTTTAATCCGTTTAATCCTGCATTAAAGAAATAGACATTAAAATTTTAATCCGGCTGATTTTTAATCCTTTTAATCCGACTATTTTAATCTTTAAAGAAATAGAACCTTACGGCTAATATTGTTGGGTATTTTCAACATTCATCACTTTAGTGATTAGCTTTGCAGTAGGCACAGTTTTTCCCTTTGAGTTCTGTTCTTTTCTCATGAACGTTAGAGCTTCTACGGTGGATTTATTGGTTCTTTTAACACTGTTATAGTGGTGATAGTTATCTCTAGGTTTGTATGAATTTGTTGCTTTTGTCTGTCTGTCTGCGGTTTCCCTAGCTTGCAAAAGTTTTTTCAGGTGTTCTCGCATGGATGCGACAGTCCATACCCTTTCACAGTTTTGTTCCCCTAGACTATTAAGGACCTGTTTAGGTAGGGTGTTGTCAAGTAGGAGTGACTCTTTTCTCTGGCTTTCTCCAACCTTGGATGATAATGGGCCTAATCCTGGGCGAAGTTGATCAATCTTCGCCCAGGATTAGGCATGGCAGGATGAACTAACTGAGAGTTACTACAAAAATGTTCATGCAGAGTAGGCAGTGCAGCATAAAAGCTCTGCTACCACATCTTGGAAAACTGGCATAAAAGCGATTTAACTCAGTCACATTTATTTGAGCACTAACAATAATTGCAATCAGGCTTGAAATTGTAGTTAAATTCTAAGGTTACTAAAGGTTTTGGTTACAAGATTGAATCGCAATAGTTTGCACTTTTCTCTTATTTTTATATAAAGTTTCTTTTCTTCGTAATGCACGACAGAGGTCCGTATTGTTTTAGCTGACGCTTGAAGGCAGATTTGTATTTAGATCTCATATTTACTCATCAGAAGGTTTTGGATTTACACATTACCAGCAATCAGTCGGAATATTTGTTTACAACAGTTTCTTCTGGCATTAGAGTTCAAGTTCATTTAGAAGAAACTTATCCAATACCAGAAGTCTATGGCATTAATCTTCCTACAGGCATACATAGCTTACTATTGGTAGTGCCCGAAGAAATTAAAAGAATGAATGGTACCACATTTCATATGTCACTACAAATTTGTTCATTTTTATGCGAGACTGTAAAATTAAAAGTTTTAGGCTAAATATACCTGATCACAGTGTTGGCATCTGGGATGGGATCCCATGGGATGGGATGGGATGGGATTGAAAACTCATCCCATGTGGGATCAGTGGGATTTTGTGGGATCATTTTGCCTTGCAATGCCTTCAAGCACAGTTTCCGAATTTTGAAAAAGTGCAATATTTTGGTAAATTTCGCATAAACATGTCGTTTCAATTTCATGATTGGCGTTTTGATGACTACCAGCAAAGCAAAGCATGGAGCTGTTTAAGGTGCTGGTATCACTTTGTGTAAATGTTATCTTACAGGCTCCAATATTTATGATGAAAGTTGATGAAACTTTTCAAATATGGAACTTTCAAGTTTTAGCATTCTGGGACCAATCCAGCAGTTTTTGGTGAAAAGATATAAATCTTTGGTTTTTGCCACTATTCTCTCAGTGCGCTATGAAACGTTCGTTCTCAAACTAACCACATTATGACCTGCATTTCAAATTAAAATTTGAGTTGTTTCGTTCAGTTCTCCTTAAGTTCGAGCCATCAACTGTGTGCAATTTGAATATGAGCGAGTACGAGCTTTCTGCAGCCAATTAAACAAATGTTCGCCAGTCAACTGGGTCTCCTTAAGCCAAAGATAATTTTCGAGGTCAAAAATAGCCATTTTTGAGGAAATCAGTTTTGTCAAAATTACTGTCAAATCTTAACGGAGAATTTTCATACTCAATCGATTCAGCCACTCAATTTATACAATCTAATTGCACATTTTATTAATGCCTATTAGCTGGAGTTCGTTGCTGTAAGCTAGTGATTTGGCCGAAACACCCATTTGACAAAACTGCGCCTATTTTGTTTTAAACATCAATTTCTAAAAACTACCCCATGCATTCGCGTAAGCTTTGGCAGAATGAAAATTCGCAGTATTGCGGAGGGACTTGTCTTGACTTGAACTTCACCAGCTGCGAGAATACTCAATGCGAAGTTGCAAAATTTTGTATCATCGCACATTTGGCGGATTTTCTGGAGTATTAAGACCTGGTGATCAAGTCCATAAAGTTTCCCTCGATCCACATGGCCTTCATATCATGGCACAAAATGAAATTCTATAGTTTTGAGAAATCGATAGCCAATGTTTGATGGTTCTATATTTAGTTGGTATGTCAACAAAAATTGCCGGTTTTTGGCAAATTTTGCTTTTTTCGTATTTACTGATTATAAACTTATAAATTCCCCTCACAAAAGGATGCCACCACCTAAAGACCCTATGCCAATATTAAAATTTCAATGCTACAGCGATTGTAGTGTCAAATACTGCAAGTGGGATTATGTGGGATTTGTGAGAGCAAGTTCGGACAAATGGGATGGGATGGGACGGTGAATTTGAAAATCTGGTGGGATGGGATGGGATCGGAGATTTCGTCCCATTAGCCGACTGTGCTGATCATGAAGCTGTGATCCGCTTCTACACGTCATTGTGATTACTTTTTCTTGATTTTGCAGGAAGCTGCACGACGTCTTATCCAGATGAATATGATATTGAATTACCGCAGCGGTATGAAGCTGTATCCTGCGAACAAATATGTTTACACCACTTTGCCGTGAAGATTTGTGGTTGTGCTGATAGAATACCAGGAGTTAAGTCCCGGAACGGAACTATTTTACCAGCTTGTGCAAGTGTTGCAAGCTATACATGCAATCAAAACTTGCGAGCTGATTCTAATGTCGATGAACTTTGTAACTGCAAAGATGCTTGCAAAGACACTGTGTTTTCTACAGTAACAACGCATGCAGATTGGATCATGTCACACAACTCCAGATGTCAATCAAAGGAGTGAGTATGTAATCGCCTTATTTGGTCGTAATCTAATTTGTTACTCAGATTCGTTAAGGATTGTCCTTTCCACTTAAAACGGCCAGCCCATTACGTTGTCTTTAAGCTGTAGGGAAAGCAGATATTACTATATTTTAGATGTCATGCTTTATTTCTACGAGACAGTGTTGTGCTGCGCATCAAATATCGCCACACAAACTATGAAGTATGTTTCATTTGCTATTTCGCATTATTTGTTTAACTCTCATTACCTGCAGACCAGTTTTTGAATCGATTCACTCCCATTTGCGCGCACGTCTCATTTGCGCGTAGTCACTTTCAATTGCACGCATTTTACAAGGCTTCAATGTGTTCCATTTGCCCGCAAGTCCCGTTTGCGCGTAAACCAATTTGACCTCTACTATTCTTTTGACCTTACGGCAGTTTTGTTTGCGCGCAGTACTGGAGAGTTCAATGTACATTCATATTGATAGTCAGTTTCTAGCTATGAAAATGAAAATGGTAAATCGGGGAAACAAGGTTCTTCGGGGAAAGACGTATCTTGCAGGGATGGAAACTGGGTCACTTTTTTTGACCCATGACCCACTCGACCCAAACGCAAATTTGACCCAGACCCAAAGCGACCCATAAATTTTTTAAAATTTGGTGACCCAGACCCAAATGACCCAAACGTTTTCGTGACCCAGACCCAACTGACCCAAGAATTTTTGTAACCCAAACCCAAATGACCCAATAAAATAACGTTACCCAGACTGACTTTACCTAAACGTGATTGGCCTTTTCTGCAGTAATTTGAAAACACAGTAAATTTCATAATTTTTGAAAAGAGGCAAGAACAAGTACATTCCCCTTTTTGTGAAACTAGGTCGACAGTTTGTTTTTTTACAAAACACCTATGCCGGTGGAAAGTTTGTAGCATATAAAGTTGATCATTCAAGTTCACTGGTAAAAGCTAAGGGTCCTATCAAGATTTCAAAGCTTATCTTGTTATGAATTGTAAATTTTAAAATCGATAGAAATACGTCCACCTTGGTACGTGGCTTTTACCATTTGAACCCACTGAAATAGAATGGCATGGCAAGGCAAGTCACACTTAACTACTGATTTCTGGGAAGCGAGTGCTAAATTTAAAAAAAAATTGTTAGTGATCGCGCCGAAGGCGCAAAATTTTTTTAAAACACTGGGTTTTATTTTAAAATTGGCTAATTTCCACCACAAAAATTGAAACCGGAAGCTTACTTTAAAGACTTAGCAAAACCCTGTGACCCAAACCCAAAATGACCCACTAAAATTTGCTGACCCAGACCCAAAGTGACCCACAGGAAGACTGACCCAGACCCATACTGACCCAACGGCTTCACAAAATCAGTGACCCAAGACCCAGTGACCCAAGCAAAAATGGCGACCCAAACGACCCATGACCCAATGACCCATGACCCAGTTTCCATCCCTGGTATCTTGTACTCTAAATTCAATAAAACCCAAATTAGAATTGCGCTCCAGTGGGACGTGCGCGCAAACAGGAACTGCGCGCAAACGGCACTCTTTAACATAGAGTCAGACTAATCATATTTAACACTTGTGCGCGCAAACGGGATTGATCTAAATTAAATCTTGTATTCGTGCGCGCAAATGAGACACTACCTTTGAATCACCAAAAGGACTTTAAGTGTAGTGTAGGTAGTAGCGGTAACCGCTTACCTCCCCGTCAGTTTTGCTTTATTGACCTGTTTCGTGATTTTTCCTTAAAATTTCCCAAAATTGCTTTTAAACCCCTTAAATCGTTAATTAGTTTTCTCCTGAAGTGGCTGGTATTTACTAAGTATTTTCGGATGCGAAAATGTGTATTTTTAGTGAAGCGCTATCTTTATGGTTTGAAATTAGGCTAAAATTTGTAAACATTTATTTTCTCTTAATCACCGTAAAGTTAAAGCTTCATGTAAATTGTTTCATTACTGTTGTGTAAAAGACTGAGCACGGGAATTTACTTATATCAATTTGGATTGCGTAATACCTTCTAGCAGTCCGGCGTCCCCCAAAGATTCATATCCCCCACAATTGGCGAGGCTCGTCCGGGATCTAAAAGAGTGTTACATCGCACATCGCGCCAGTCCTTTGTAGTGGTGGTAGCACCGTGGTTTAACTCCCGGGCTTCTCCATTACATAAGTATCGAATCATCGATATACTCTGGATAAACAAGAAATTTGTATTAAGATGTAGTTAAGAGAATAGTTGAACACTATTTCAGGTAATGGTCGAGGGTGAATTGTATCCTCTGCTTCACTTGCTATCAGACCTAGCAGGAGCATCAACGATATGGTTTGGAATTTCATCGCTAGGCGTCCTTGAGCTCTTAGCCTTCTTTTTTATATTTCTTGGAGAACAGCTAGGCTGTACTCTTTTTGATGATTTGGCAGAAGACCATAAAATGGATGTTAGCGAGCACGAGTCCGACTATCAAATATTTCCTGAACAGTTTCCAGAGAATGTTCATATTACAGAATTAGAAGAGTTTGACTATCAGCTGTCTTCTGAATCTTTGAAAACTAGTGGATTTGAATGAATACTTGTTCATTTTGCGTATTTGAGAACACAACTGTTTTCTAATAGTCTTGTGCGCTTGAAAGCAAATAACATTAGCACTTGCGGCGGAGCAGATTGAAAACTAAACACTGATTAGTTCTCGCCACTCAGTCACCTAATCAATTAGCCGAAAACTGCCATCACATAAACTGCACTCCAGATAGACATATATACTTAGTGAGCTGAAATTAAATTTGCAAATGACTGCACAATATAACGGCTGTTATTCATCCATATTTTATTCAAATATCAGTTCAAGTATATATTGAACTATAATTAATTTGAATCAGCTTGCTTATGATAGCTGGTGTTTGCTGTGTACATGAGCATTTGAGTAAAATGTTGACGAATATGAAGCCTTATAAGAATGCATCTTAAATCTAGTTTTGAACTACTGCTTTAGTTTTTGCTGGTATCGTATGATATACCGTTAGTTGCGTTAAGAGCTGCCTTATCTCTAAGTGAGGACAGAACATTTGGCTCACTGGACTACAACAATGCCTGCGGTTGGGAAACTTGAGGCATTTGATACAGAATCAGAAGAGTGGGACAGCTATGTCGAGCGATGTTCGGCATATTTTGCTGCGAACGATATAGATGATCAGAAAAAGAAAATGATTCTGATTAGCTGCATGGGTTCTGTAGAACACGTATCAACTCCTTTGCAGTTTACTGGTTCCCATCAAACAGTGTGATTTAAGTTAACCAGAAATTATTGACACTTTAACCAGACACTTCAGGCCCCAACCCCTCATTATTGCTGAGACGTACAGATTTCATCAACGGAACCAAAGAGCAGATAAATCTCTCTCAACCTACTTGGCAGAGCTTCGCAAGTTGGCTGAAAAATTCATCTTCGAGCAATTTTTAGAAAGAGCCCTCAGAGATGAATTCGTATGTGGTTTGTCGAACAAACTAATTCAGCAAAGACTTTTGGCAGAGCGAGATTTGACACTTCAAGGCGCACTTGAATTGGCTGAAGCTCTTCACTCTGCTGAACAGGGATCGTCGTCTCTTTCTAACACAACAGGTACTGTTTCTGTCATACAGCGACAGCATAAAGGTCAGTCAAAGGCCATTGGACCCCGGAAAAATTTCACGCCAAGAAAGGATTCCAGTGTGCCCCAGTGTTATCGATGCAATGGCCGTGGACACACGCCCTCCGTTTGCAATGCAAAGAATTGAACCTGCAGATTCTGCGGTATCAACGGGCACATTGAAAAAGCGTGCCGAAAGAAGAAAGAAAGAATCCACTCAGAAAACGTATCGGGCTAATCTTGTGGAATCAGGTAGCTGCTCAGAAGACTCAGATGGCGACCTTCTGTTCGTCCGGGCGCTATCCGGGAGTTCTTTGGGGAACTTTCAGCAAAATGTTACTGTTGATAGTAAACAACTTGAAATGTATGTAGACACGGGCGCAGACTGGTCGTTAGTCAGTGAAAAAACCTGGAGGCAGGTTCTCAAAAAGCCAAAACTGGAACCCGCAAAATGCAGTCTTCGCACATATACCAATCAAAAAGTTAAGATACTTGGTCCGCTCGAAGCCCAAGTTCAGATTAACAATCAACAAGATAAGGTTCCTTTGCTAGTCGTATCAGGTAATGGTCCCTCATTACTTGGTAAAAATTAGCTTCAAAAGTTCAGATTAAACTGGTCTGCCCTCTAAAAGACCGGCAGAGGCTACAAAGTCAATGCAGAAAACAGACGTTTGTCAAAAATGTTAGAAGACTACAAGGACCTTTTTGAAGAAAAATCAGGAAAAATTAAAGATATTAAGGCTGATCAAAACTGAAAGATGGCTCCGTTCCGAAATTTCATCGAGCCCGACCTGTCCCATTCGCCTTAAAAGACAAAATTGATCAAGATCTGGATCGATTAGAGAAATTGGGCGTAATTGAAAAATTAACACTTCTGAATGGGCGGCTCCCATTGTGCCGGTCCTGAAACCGTCAGGTGAAGTCCGTATCTGTGGGGACCTTAGGTTGACAGTAAATCTCCAGCTTTTGGTTGATCAATACCCACTTCCTCGCTCTGAAGAAATATTTGCTAAGCTTAGAGGAGGAAAAGTATTTTCTAATCTAGATTTGCGTGATGCCTATCTTCAAATGAAACTAACCGAAGATTCGCAGAAGATGATTGTTGTGAACACCCATCGGGGACTCTACAGATATAAACGACTACCATTTGGAGTTAGCTCAGCACCTGCTATCTACCAACGTACAGATATTGGAAGGGCTGCCTGACGTAGCCTGCTACCTCGATGATACTGTAGTCACCGGCAAAGATCTGGAAAACCACCTGGACAACTTGTGACAAATTTTTCAGCGTCTTCGAGATTATGGAATTCGTCTACGGAAAGATCCAACCCGTCTACTGCTCCAGCCATTCCTTGGAATGACCCGGGTAAGCCTGGAGTCGTATTCACCTGGATTTCGCAGGCCCCTTTTATGGAACAAAATGGCTGATTTTCGTTGACAGCCATACCAAATGGCCAGATGTGGTGCCTATGCGGTCGGCATCGGCTGAAGCGACCGTCGCGGCACTATACCCTATTTTTGCTCGGTTCGGTCTTCCCGAAGAAATTGTGACCGACAACGGTCCTCCATTCCATTCCCATGTCTTCACAGAATACAGGCAGTCTTGTAGCATCCGACAAATATTCTCCCCTCCTTACCACCCTAGAAGCAATGGGACCGCAGAACGTTTTGTCCAAACATTTAAAAGAACTTTCAGCAAACTCAAGTGTGGGAATCTAAGCAGGACGCTGACCAATTTCCTTCTTGGGTACCGCTCAACTCCATTTTCACAGTCCATTGACTCTCCTGCCAAGCGTTGTTCAACTGGAACCTTCGTACCCGATTATTTTTTGGTTTGCCCTCCTCGAAACGTCCTGAAAAAAGAACGGGTCCTTTGGCAAATGCTAGACTGTTTGAACCGGGTAAAAGGGTCTGGGTAAAAGATTAGAGGGGGAACAAGCCTAGGTGGTCACGACAGGGTTCTATTTTGCAACGTACTGGGCCTGTCAGCTATCGAGTGAAAGCAGAAGATCTAATCTGGCGCCGTCACGTGGATCAGATCCTTGGGCTTGACTCTTCCAAAAAGGACCCTTCACAATCTGAACTAACGCGGTCGTGGCTAACCGTGCCTTCCCGTCCTGTTGCTGGGGTTCCGGCTGTTGTCAAACCGCCTCCGGAACCATTCAATCCTCCTTTAGGGGGTTCAGCAGCCGCTGCGTCGTTCATGTCGTCAACGGCGACAGCCTATGCAATTTATTCCGGGTCGTGACCGGGATGCTTTTGTTCGGCCCGCTGACTGTCCAAGGGAGGAAAAGAAATGACGAATATGAAGCCCTATAAAATGTATCTTAAATCTAGTTTTGAACTACTGCTTAGTTTTTGCTGGTATCGTATGATATACCGTTAGTTGCGTTAAGAGCTGTCTTATTTCTAAGTGAGGACAGAACAAATGTATGACTTATTTATTAATACTAGTTTTTATAACATTAATATTAGTTATATATTGGCAGACACATGAATGCAGTTACAACATGCAGGAATCAGTTCATTGATCCAGCGTTCTCTGATCTGGTAGCAAAAATTAGACAAAACAAATTGACTTGAAGATGATAATTCAAACCACCCTTCAGTCGTACTCGGGTACTTTGACGGAAACTTGAGTTCTTGTCCATTCCCGTATATGCTAAGAATACGTTGAAGTACGCTGTCGTGACGCTTCGGCATCAAGCACAAATAACGTATGCTGCAGTTCTGACATAACCTGACTAGATTTCTGAATGGTGGACATAAATGAAGCCTGGGCATGCCTACCAAATTGACGTTTTCGATGACAAAATAGTAATCGGATGAACGTTTGACGAAACGTTTGATTGAAAATAGTGTAGATAATTGGGTTAACCGTAGAGGAAATGTAACCAAGCCATAAGAATAAAGTAAATATGAAGGTTGGGACTTCTCGAGCGCAAGTGATGCCACAAATTGCTAGAGTGAAATTTGTTAGGAAAAATGGGGCCCAGCAAAATATGAAACAGAAAAATACAATGCCTAAAACCTTTGATGCTTTCTGTTCCGTAGCCACCAGCTGTTCTGCCGATGTTCTCTTACCAAATTGGAATATGGTGGCTGCACGAATTAGAGTCAAGCGTTTTCCTCCTTCGGGCAATCTTCCACTTCGACCGGCGGCAAGGTCAGGAGGTCGATACCAAGGGGAACCGACGTCGTCGTCAGTGTCACTGACGTTTCCAAAAGAGGAATTAGCAGCTACATGAAATGACTGACTCTCAGTTCTCATGGCGTTACATAGTTTTGGTTTAGACGTGCTTCGGAGACTGCTGCCAATTTTTCGACATACTCTGACTGGTCTCGGTGATGGAGTTAAACTGTTGCCAGGGGAACTGTAGGTCGAATAAAGGCTGGTCTTGGAACAGGTAGAACTTAACATTTTTCGATTAACACTTCTTCGTAAACCCGCAGAACCGTCTAAAATAGCATATAATAAGAGATTTGAAACTTTTTATAATTAAGTTGTATTGTGCACGGTGAAGTATAACTGAATAAATTAGTTGGATATCCTACGGAGAATGAAAAACTGAATTTATGCTTTCTGCTTTACTCGTATTTGTTATACTCCTTTATCGTTGCTTCTATTTCTTGTTACCGCATAGGTAAATATTTATCTTTCACTACACATTTATCAGTCTTTTTAAAGGAAAGTATAAACAATAGCCATCTGCTTCCATTCCAATCCGTCGCCAGAACAGGGAATACTTTTTGTGTTCAATTGAAACTGGTCGTCAATCTTTATGGTTTCATCAATCAAGGAAAGAAAAATTTTTAACGTTAGGTCATAAATTTCTATGGGAACTTACAACTTGAATTATTGCCATTCTTTGTGGTGCACAAGGCGGCTTGATGACTGAGCAAGTAGACAGTGCGTACATAAGTGGCTATCATAATAGCGCAAGGGATAACGAAAGTTACCATCGTGCCATATAATTGAAAATAATTGTTCCAAATTTGGCACATCTGAAAACGCATCACATTTCGCTTATCATAAACCGCCAAGATAGTTATGGGACAGGCAATAATGGCCGCAATGCACCAGACAGCCAAAATTCTGAGAGTAACTCCGCTTTTAGTTTTGGTTCTTGATCGAAACGGCTGACTGATGCCCAGATATCGATCAAGGGATATGACGGCCATGTGAACAATAGAAGCACTGCATAAATATACATCTAAGCTCGTGTAAGCTATACAGAAATCGATTCCATAGGTCCAAATACCTAAACAGTTGTAACAAAACCAAACATAGCGTTGCTGTTTAGTGCAAAAGCTTTGGACCAATCGATAACAGTAATAGTAACAGTAACAATAATAGTTTTTGTCATATATTTCCATATTTGCAATAGTTGTATTATTTCCAATAAGGGGTTGTTGTTTTTGTTTTGCTATTGTTTCCTGTCGGTGCTCTCTACTCTTTTGGTACCTGGGTGTACTCGGGCGGGAATTTGAAAATTTTACGTAGGTTGTTTCGAAGTAGGTAAGTAAGTTTTGCAGTAGTTTGTCAAAAATATCTCGATTTAGTTACGAGTAGTTTTACCGTCGGCCGGTTAGCATGTTAAAAATTGTGTGTTCAACCGTGGTATGGTGTATGTTCACCATTTATCGTTTCATTTTATTTTTACGTAATTTTTACAAAAGTTTTACCTTTACTAGTACCTAAGGTACCTGTGTGTAACACCTTTTTATCACGTTGTCTAACGGTGTGGACCCGTCCGAGGCCGCCCGGGGCCAAAAGAGGGGGTATTATGTGAAGTTAGCACCGACAGGAAAGATATAAATTATACTCGAGCTGTTAAGCCTAAGTGAAATTAACATTTCATTTGACAAACGTTCAATGATTTAACCTTACTTCTATCTAAATTCGTAGGTCTGGGTAGCTAATGGGTGTAGTTCTCCATTATTGAATTGGTTAGAGTAGTGTGGGTATAAGTTCTGGTGTAAGTGGTTGGGTCGCAAGCTTCGGGTTCGAGTTTGGGGCTGAGTTGTTTTGGGTGTGCAGTCAAGTTTGCCTTTGTCGCTCTGCCGGTTTTTGCCGGGCGTTTTTGTATTGGTTCAATATTTTTGTCAAACTTATAATTCTGGTTGGAACTAATGCTTTGCATTAATTTTGTTGTCAAGTTTTTGTAGAAATTATAATAGACCGCTGTAATCAGTTCGTCATCTTTCAGTTGGTCAGGACCGAACAGTTCTCCAGCATCACACACCACAGTTGTTCACCTGTAGTTTAGTCTTATCCTAGGGATCAAAAGTCAGGCAATGACATTTTACTAAGTTTAGTAGAGTCAAACTTCACACAATAAACGAGCCACAAGCCAAACCAACAGATTGTCAATTTTGTTTATTCTTCAAACAACAGCCAACCTACAAAATTATGTCGTACCCGTTTGATTTTGCTTTCCAATTTATATCGGCTGGTGCATGTGCGCTGCCCAAATATATGTAAGGTTAATTTTATGACAAAATATGCTCATGATCGTGTTTTATCGTGATTTATGCTTATGGTGTAAGTTCTATCAAAAATTTCTACGCATCCCCCCCTCGAGGTTGACGTGTATGCGTGCAAACGTAGAAGATTAGGTACTGTATTCCAAATTTAGCAGCAATTTTAATTTGAAAGGATTTGTGCAATGTGTTACTTGCCGTTCCGGATTGCATGAGCGGGCTAAATTTCCTGCCACATTCGTACCTTTTATTCTTGCTCAAGCAGGAATGTATAAAATAAAGTGTGTTTTCTCTATTTTACCACGACGAGGCCCTATCTTCAACACAGAGCTAATATAGGGCACTTTTTGGGGTTGTTAATTTATGCAAATTAGGTTAGCAGCTAACTAAACGACGGAATTTGAAGGCTTCTCAGAGTTGTCAACTGTCAGCAATCTAAACGGTTTCATCAAGAATTTATAATAGCAAGAGTGCATATTAGAAGGAGAGTAAGCCACTAGATGGCTTCTCTTCTTGGCATTGCGTAACGGTGCTCCGACCAGAATACGCGAATGTTCCCCCGTTTGGTGGGGGGGGTCGACAAGCATACCCTCTCCCCGTTTGGTGGCGGGGGGGGTAGAGGGGGGTAAGCAAAAGGGGTCCCCGTTTGGTGGGGGGGTAGGCAGAAGGGGGCCCCCGTTTGGGGGGGTCAGGCTGACATTGGCTGAATCTGATTGGCTGTTGGCGACCCCCCCCCCAAACGGGGACCCCATGCGCCTACCCCTCCACCAAACGGGGACCCTTTTCGCATCCCCCCCCCCCCACCAAACGGGGATCCCTTTTGCATACCCCCCCACCAAACAGGGACCCTTTTTCAAATAGAACAAAAACTACCGTAATCCTCTGCTATACCCCCCCCCCCACCAAACGGGGAAGGGGTCTCCGCAATCTGATTGGCTGTTGGCTACCCCCCACCAAACGGGGACCTCTTTTGGCTACCCCTCCCACACCAAACGGGGGAACATTCGCGTATTGTGGTCGGAGCACCGTTACGCAATGCCAAGAAGAGGAGCCCTCTAGTGGCTTACTCTTCTTCTTATATATAGTGCAATTATGCACTCTTGATAATAGGAAGAGTGAGACACTCGGCTCTTCCTATTAGAATAAGCTTTTGAGATGGTCGGCACATTAAGGCCGAAATTTCGGGGTGGTACCGCTTATCATTGTTAAGCGTATCTTTATATGCGTTTGAACTAAAACGCATCTAACGCGCTAATCGCGTACCTTATGTTAAATCTACGTGTGTAAGGGGACCCCCCAGATCTCAGAGGGGTCCCGCCTAGAGTTGTTAAGCGTGTGCTTATATGCAGCTGAACTGAAACGTGTTTGACTACTTAGCAGTACAAGTACCTTAATAGTTAAGTAGGTACTAACTATCTGCAAGTGAATTCTGAAAATGTAATCATTTTAATTGTCTCACTGGGTATTTTTGATTGCATGAAATATAAACAATTAGAACATGTTGGCCCCAAAAGGGGCAGTATTCCTTTCTAGACCTGTTATTTATTCAATTACAACAATTGTCTTTGTTGCTTGAAGCATAAGTTAGAAGCTTCAGGTTTATGTTACTATTTCACTTGGCTGTTACTTCTTTTGATTTCCTATCACTATATTCTTTCTCGCTGATCTCCGTAAAGAACAGAGAGAGAGCAGGCAGGTCTATACTTGCCGTGGCTGAACTTGTCATATTCGGCACAAGTTAGTGCCTTATATCACCTAACCCTAGCACCCAAGTGTAGCTCTCAAGCTACACTGGTGCTCAAAAATCTGCAACCATTTAGATTTCTGACAGTCGAAGACTGCGTAGAGGCTGTCACTTGCGCTGCTAAAGGTCCTGGTATCCTTTTGTGCAGTGCTGTGCTGTTGTGGTGATTTTTCGAAACGCTACGACCAGCGGGACTGGTCCAGAATGTTAATGAGCACTAAAACGACATATCTGGAAAGTTTCACCCGCTTCTATAACGAATTGGAGCCTGTAAGGTCAAATTTACACAAAGCGATACCAGCACCTTAAATAGGACACAAACCTAATTTGCATAATATGAATGCAAAAAATGACCTAAGCTAGCCCTGTGTTGAAGATAGGGCTTCTAAATGGAGAAACGACTCACTATGCACTAAACATCATAGTTTCCGTTTTATACATTCCTGCTCCAGCAGGAATAAAACTTGTGTTACAAACAAATTCTTAACATTTCCTGCTGAAATTCGAACAGGTCTACGAAGGAATATTGTCCCTTTTGGGGCCAACTTGTTTATATTGCGATCGAATTAGTGTATCACATCAATTATCTTGACAACAATTAGTTACCTCTCCGAATTTCACTCATTATGGCTAACGGCATGACCAGTGCTGACACCAGAAAATCAGCAACAGCAAGTGAGCAAAGGAAATAGTTAGTAACATTTTGTAGGCGGCGTTCCGTTAAAATTGCAATGCAGACCATAAGATTTCCACATACACCAAATATCACAAAGGTGAATAAAACTAAGGCCCATAAATTGGTGTTATCATCCTGATGCAATAACCTTAACGGAGAATCGTCAAATGAAATATTTTTCATTGCTCATGCATGACACTGTATCCTAAAAACAAAATCTTATTTGTTATTTCTTTATTCCTTTTTAATAATTATTGTTGTATACGGTTTAAAGACAAGAAAAGGATAGAATGAGATTTTAGCTGTTCTGCGAACTGCTTGTACCAGATTCTGTATGATCTGATCTTTCTTGGTGTGAAACTACACTTAGAATCCACTTGGTGAGGTGAAGTGCATTCTTGTTGCTCGAGTCATTGGGCGTAAATTTTTTATTAGTCAGTGATTTAGTACAAAGGGTTTGTGAAGGGGATCAGTTCGAGGCATAGTGAAGGAGAAGCATCAGCTCAGAACACTCAGGTCCGTAAACAGACTATGTGAAAAGGAGTTCCTCTATTATCAGGATTTTGTCCCACACATTATCACCGGAACACTTGCCTAATTATCGCTCGCTGGCCAAAGTCTTCGCAATGAACTAAATAATTTAAATCCCAAATAATCTAAACCAGTAATTGCTTATTCTCTGATTGAACTTTAAATAGAAAATCTTACCAGTTCCATGTGGTTTTGTGATCAATAAACTGAAAATTTGTGCTTATTTTGATTTGTGATTTAATAAATGCTATTTATTTCTTTTTAATACTGTCCTGTAAACTGTTTTATTTAACATCCCTCCTTCTTATAATGCTGTGCTGAAGACGACGTAATAAGCAGGTATATACGTAATCTGTGTCTGTAGGTAACTGGAAACGAGACTATTTTACAACAACTAAATGCTGCGCTTACCTCTTCTGAAACTATAAAAAGATTTGAGTTTAAGCTTGAAGCGTGATTATTAGAAGTGTCTATTACGAGGGATAAAGGCACAAGTGCCAGAGAACTCCCCCAACTTGGCAGGTTACAGGAAGTACTGTTTGTGAGCACTGAGTAGGTTTGTTTTGAGAATGCTTGCTCAGTCAGATAGTAAACTTAAGCTATCTTACCTTCTAAGTTTAAGTCTTTAAATGTTAAGTTCTTAGTTTGGACTTGATGAGGCGAGAACGTTTCAAAGATCTCACTCTTTCTTGTTATGATTACGGTCTTCCTGACAAACCGCCTACCTTTTGCTTTCCTTTTATTTATAAAGAAGTTAGGCTGTAATTAACGGACGCATTAATCTAAGTGAAGATGGCGAAACCAAAATGAAGAAAACCCTCTGCAGCAATCAAAAGTCAGTAAACAATAATCCTTAATTAATGACGACTTGAGTCTACAATTCCCGCAACATGAATTGAGCGCTGAAGGAGGAATCTTTTTTGCGGACAAGTCTGCCCAACAATAGATTAAATATGTAGTGGCTGCTTCTTATTCCGGTATTCCGCAAAAAGCATGGATAACTTTACCTTTTGCTTAAACATCTGCTCAGATACCTATTCAACTTTTCACCGAGAACTTTCACCTACTAATTCTCATGATTTCTACCTATGCAAGGCGGAATTTAGTACGGTAAAAGAGAGCAGCTAACATTGAGCTCTCTTGTTTAACTGCAAAGACGTTGGTTTCATTTACAATCTAAAATATAAGAAAGGAATGTCATTACGACGCTATTTAAAGCAAATCATTTGAGATTAATCATTATTTTCAGAAAAATTTGTCACAAACTGTTGTCAGGATAAACTATTGTCTCATCAATGAAATTGGCGTGATGAATAACTCAATAGTCATATTGATTTATTTAACTAGTGACTAAACATTGTATCGTAAAATAATCAAAGATAAATCAAGATAAAATCTTGCTCATGTGCATTGTGTCCAACGCCCATCAATAATTTTCAAGTACAAATGGGCGCTCACCTAAATTTTAACATGTGGTCTTCACATATATTTAACAAACCTTATGTTTTAGAAATCCTAAAAGCTCCAAGAAGTCACGATAAAGCGTTGCTGCTAGACGATAAGTTTTTCTAGTTGAAACCCTTAAATCCCTGCTGACCAAACATTGGAGGCTGAAGAACCCAATGAAATGGACCAGCAGCATTTCTAGTAAAATAAGAGCCATCTGATATCTCAAGTCTTTGAAAGAGGAAATATAATTGTGACAATTAGGATCTTTCAAGAGCAAAAGTTTATGAATTGGGAATTTTCAATGTTGCCAAAGCTCTGTTAAAGTTTGTCATTTGTATGCCATTAAGGGTTTCAACCGGAAATACGCAGTAAAGTGTTTGGTTAATTCGTGACATTTTTTGCCCCTGTTTCTACTTTCATACTCCACAGTTGCATACAATAGCTAGTAGCTTGGAGTAAGTGGTTTCGGATTTTACCTACTAGAATTGCATCTTAGATATAGGGTCAGGGTGCAAAAAAAGAAAGCAGGTGTGGAAATTCAGTTTCACAATAAAAAATTGATTGAATGGCAGTCCTCTAAATATAGGATTTGTTCAACCAGTAACACAGATAACGACAGCAGCTGTACAAGAAAGCATAATTATTATTTTACCATTTTACCACTCCATCTACTAACTTCTTGTATGAATATTGTGAGAGGAAGGAAGTCACTGGTCAGAAGTACGTTTTAAAAGCAGTGAACTGTTTCGGTGGATATTTGTTTTGAAAAGGAAAAGAAAGCTTCCTGAATTGAACTTTTACATACATTTACAGAAAGCAGGTAGCTTTCAGACTCAGCCTAAAGAAACGAAAAGTCAAATTAGCTCTGATTGATTTATGCAATTGGCCGCCCGGGAGCTGTTGAGGAATTCATCTGGCAAAGACCAGCGAAAGAAAAATATGAGTCTGCCATCAGTTCTGGTTATGCTCTAAATTAAATCACAGCTATCCCAGCCAGCAAATTTCCTAGTTGGACAGTAGGATTTACAAATTGACATTTAGACAGGACCTCATGGATTTCGGAAAAAAGATATTACATCGCGCTTTTCTAATAAAAATAAAGCTACAATTTTACACCTACGTCACAACCCTGAATCGAACAGTTTATGCGTTACAAAAAATTTTGAAATATAATGCCATTATACTACAAAACAAAAACTAATGTTATATTATTGCTCTAGGGAATAATATTACTGTGCAAAAATGGTTATTAATATCAAAGTGCCTGCCTAACATGAGGAAGTGCAGGTGAACTATTGTCGTCAAGCTAAATTTTCTTTTCATAATTAGGCCTGAACCGTGTTAGTAATGATTCAAATGTTGAACACTGAACAAAGAACAATCAAAATGATTATGTCTGAATATTAATTCCCCAATTTTCATAATTTAATCTGTTGCGTGGAATAAAGAAGAATGGAAAAGGTGCCAATTAAAATGACTAAGCACTAAAATTTAATTAAATAAAAAATAAGCACATTATGTATTTTGAGAGATGAAATTTCCATTCAGCCCTTGAAATGCAACTGTTTGGGACCTAGGAACGATCACCAAACTTTCCGGATTTTCACTCCGACTTTCTTCCAGCTGAAATACAAAGTTAACTACATGCGGGAAGGCCTAATGCAGTGTAAAAACAAGCTTTTTCCGCTGAACTGAGTAACCTGTTGCAATTTTTATACACAGTATTTCTTTGAACTAAAATGTTTGTTTTATCACTTATTATGATATTTTTCTAATGCCAACTTTAAATTCATATGCGCCGCTTATTGTTTCACTAGTCTAATTCTCACGTATTTCCAAGCTGTAAATTGGTAGGGGCGATTTTTGCAGATTTTCGATTTATGCAATTGTGAGAATTTTATTCATGTTCAAAACTTTTAAAATCAATATTTAGCGGAATATACGATTGAAAGAAAAACTAAAAATTGCCCCTGCGTGCTTCTCAAATAAACATACATGCAAAATTTTAGCAACTTTGGTTGAAGCATTTATGAGAAAATTAATTTGGAAAATTTCGCACTAAATTTCTCTGAGAATAGGAAAATATCAAAACTAAATATCAATACTAAATTTCTCTGTTTTACGCATATATTAGGCTTTTGATATATAAGCTGCATAGTGTATTTCATAAAATAATAGTCAAATCCAAGACAAAAGCATCATTTAAAGTCCTGTAGAATTCTTTTTCGAATTTCTTCTACAGTTTCTACTTTGCCATACGCAATATATTAAACCGCCTGTAGCTTTTGATAGAAATCGCTTACAGAATAGATCTGCGTATCGCGTTGTAAAGCTTTTTTATGCTCTTTCAAATAGTACATTCGAATTTATCATACGGAGCTTTAATGAAATTTCGATGTTTTAAGCCTTAATGGTAGCTACTCAACCACGTTGTCTCAGGTGCCAAAATTTTGTCAAAACACGGCCCGCTAACCAAAGTAAGTTCAGTTGACATGTCTTTAAAATGAATCAATCGGTGCAAATTCTGTGCTGTGCACAGATAGAGCCGAGCTGGCTGTCCTTCTTTGGACAACCAGGCAGGAGAGCTCCAGGGTCCAGGGTAGTTCTCTCTGGGTAAGAGCGCTCACTGCGCCCATTGGCTCTCTCCTGTTTCAGACTAAGACTTTGCCTTAGTGTAATGGAGTAGCCTGGGAGTTAAACCTAAGTACTACCTCCATTACTGGAGCTGGCGCACTGTAACACAATCCCTGACTACTAAGGAGATCTATGTCCAGGCGGCTCTCTATTAGATCCCGGAAGAGCGTCAAAAAGGAGTGGCGGATGTTAAATTTTGGGAGACGCCGGACTGACTGGTGCCAAATCAAAAAAGAGGCGCAGACCGACAAAAACACTCAGAGAGGACACCCCGGGCTAATCCCAGTCCGCTCACCGAGGTTAAGCAGATTCTGTTGTAAGTAAAAAACCAATTTTCTAGCGTCAACTACATTATAATTTATGCAAAACTACTAAGAATTAGATCGTGTTAGCAGATTCTTACAAAAAATCATCAATAATTCTGCTTCATTTTTGAATTTTGACTCACATAAGCTACCAGTCCGCTCACCCAGAATGGGACGGTTTAGAATAAAAATATCGAGAATAAATTTAGCTTAAGGTTTTTAATTTTATAATTTCTAGAATGCCGCTGTTTGTTCTAGATTAAATATTCCATTCGAAAAAATTAATGACACAGAGGTTTTTGCGCTAACACCTGCCCATTCTGAATGAGCGGACGTGAAGCAGTGTCCTTGGAATCGCGTAAAAATTCAAAAACTAAGTAGAATTTTTGATAATTTTTATCTTTCTATTTAATTTAATTTTAAGCTTTATATTTTGTCAAAAAGCAGCTATCAAAACAAATTCAAGTATATACCAATAAAAATTCTTTTAAGCAAAGAAATTACAAAAGAAGCATTTTCTCATAGCCATTACCTATCTTATCACGCCACCAAGTCTTCATATTTTGACTTTTAGCTATACATTCTACATGTAAAAATGCAACAGACAGGCAATAAAACACAAACAGTAGACTTGGTCACGATGGGCCCCGTAGGCTCGGTGAGCCCGGTGGGCTCGGAGGTTTGACAGGGTCTTGTAGAGGGCCGAGCTTTTGGGACCCTAAGGGCCGGGCTCAGTCAAGATATTTCCGGGCGGGGCCTTCTCCGGGTTGGCCCGGGAACAAACCTGCCTCCCCCATTTCAGTGTTTACAAAACACAGTTATGCTGACATTAAAAGCAGAAAATTGGTTTCAGTCAAGCCTTGAAGACACTGCACTAATCGAAGCAGAAACTTGAATTGTGAGATCATTTACCCCCTAACTAATCTACCATCAGAAGTTACCTATGATCCATTAATTTTGTTCTGGAAAGCATAAAGCTAATGCCTAATGCGAACACTAACTTACGCCAGTATATTATTTATCTCTATTTTGTCATGTCCAACATTCAGAAGAATGCTGGTACGATATAAGCAATTTTAGAAAAGAACCTTTTTGCCAGACGTTAGTTAATTATATTAAAAGATATGAAATAGTTCCATTTTCACAACCAGGACGTCAGCATTGCATCAATTGATTTGGCGCCTTCAAACACATCTGAGACTCCCAAAGCAATATTTGGATTTGGGTCCACCAAGAAACTCAGTTTCGAGAAATGTAGGCTAACGGAAACCTTAAGGAATTAATAAGATCCTAGCCTAGCTAGCTTTAATGACGAACTTTTATTTGTATTAAATAAGCCTAACTGATCCCTGTATATGTGTGCATTATGACTTGACGTTGAGTTTTTGTGATAACGAAAGAAAAGACATAAAATCAAATTATACCATCCACGTTTCCACCATTTTCTAAGTCATAAAATCCAAGATACTAAAATGATGTTTTAAATGAAATAAATAAATAAATAAAGTCAATATATAAAGTTCAATCACCTATGCCTTACATTGCACATATATGCACATATATGCACACTATTTGTCTTCAAATGATGAAAAAAGATAAAACTGAGGAGCAAACAAAAAATTCTGGATTCCTCAATGCTAAAAAAAATTGAAATAAGCCAGGAACGCTGCCACAATTAGAAATGCCGACAATTGGAAGAGAAACGATATTCTGGACAGGTGTGTAAAGAAGCCTACACGAGTTGTGTAGCTTTTTTACTAAGCTAAGATACCACACACAGAGATAAATAATATATAAGGCAGAAATAGTATAGAAAGAATGTGTACATAGAACATGCCCAATAATTTTATAGATACACATGATTATTCTTTTATTTACAAGCTTCTGCATATTTTTCATAGCGTCCATTGAATCTTCAACTGAACCTTTGTTAAAAAGAGGGGATCCTTGGGTCCAGGAAATAATCGGCAACACATCAGTAAAGTTTAGAAGGTCTTGGCACAGCTGAGCTGATTATAGAAAGAGATAAAGTGATAGGAAAAGGGGAGCTCTGGTCTGCAGACCTTTCAGAGGCCATGGTTGTTTTCTAAATTTGATTAAAACCTGTCCTCACAATAGGCATTTCAGATAGACTGGGTACTCGTTGTTCGTCCTGTTCAGGTCTAAAATTGAATGCCCTAAATCAGAGGAAAAAAGGAGAAAGCGTCTACATAAAAAATTGCCACTGAATTCAGGACGGACAGATGAAAAGAATCCACAGTTCTATGCTAACTGCCCAAGCAGGAAAGAAGAATTAGTGACATTGACGAATTGTATTTGAAGACGCTCATTTATTATGCTCCATGAAATAAGTCCAGCACTTTTTGTGCTGAATGATGTGAACAATTTGTGCTGCAATGCGAACGGTTCGTGTGTTCTGACTATGATTATGAAGCAGGATGAAAAGAATCCGAAAGTTGTTCCAAGTTTTATGCACAAGCCTCTTGAGAATTACGAGTAGTGAAATTAATGACGCAAAATATTGTAACATTTCAACGGATATGTTCAATTTTACGATAAACTATTAATAAGACAGGGTCACTGCCACAAGTTCTTATCAGGGTGTAGAAGACAGCTAATTGTTAATTGTCTCATTGTTCATTGTCATGGAGCCCTCAAGCTTACTAATTTTAAATGTTTTTCAAACACACTAGCTCCTGAGAGTTTCTGGAAACAGTATCGAGTTCAAGTCAAAATTCTGTTCGATCGAAACCGTTTAATGAATGAGTTTTAGGTCATTTTGGAGTTGGAAACGCGCGAGTGCAGAATGAATTACTACATTTCTTTTTTTATTTGGTGCAATCCAGGGTTAGAATATTTGTGCCTTAAAATAAATTTCTGCCGTCAGCATGTAGAAAGTAGTCAGCATCTGAATCAATGACTGAATTAATAATTAAACGAATTAATGAATTAATTAATCAAAAGCTAAAAGAATAGTCAGTGCTCGAACATTGCGATTTGCTAAAGCATTGTTGCTTAATGTCGAGCATATATAATTCAGCCACCTGAGCAACAATTCTTTACAAAAAACTAAATCAACAGTTCTATATTCTAAAACCTTCCTATAAAGCAAGCTTTGAAAACAAGAAATCGTTAATGTTTGATCATAAAACCCGTATATTTTAATAGCACCGTAATGGGATTAACTTAATAACCAAATTAAGGCTCAGAATCTGAGTTCTGTATGAGAAATTAGCCAGTTAAAATGCATAATCTGAGCCTTTTATGTCCAAATTAACAGAGAAAATTGACAACTGCTCCCAATATTGCAGCAGTTAAGTTAGTAATGAAGACGGCGATTTTTGTAGGAACAAAACAAGTGCTCACGTCAAACATTGGACGCCATCAAATGTATTAAAAAGCTTAACCTAACTTAAAGCAAAAGTACCTATCTACACAGAATATTAACAGAATTTATACATAGCTTGGTTGCTAAATGACGACTCTAGGTTATTTTAAGGGAGGGAGGTCTCGGCTATATTTTAGTCATCCAATTCAAGCTATGATTGGGTCGATTCAATCCAACTTAAGTAAAAAGAGCCATAAAAGTTAACAAAAGTAAGTGTCGCTGCCCTTTGAAATTTTAACGTTCTAATAGGAACCTATATCTTTTCATAACAAAATCAACATCAGTTGGAATTATTGCAGTGGGTTATTGGATATTACCTAACTTCTAGCCACCTTGATTTCATTTGACTTAAAACGTATAAAACGATGCCTATTTGCTTTGTTTTGAGCGTATTTGAGGGCTGCTTTCTTGATCTTATATTTTGGTCAATAAAAAGATGGGATGGGTTTGGGTAGCTTTGACCCACCGTTCAACTACTGCAAAAATTTTTAAATTCCGAAAAATTTAAGATTAAGATTTTTTGAATTGCAAGGGGGAGGAACCACGGTAAGCCAAACACTTTCTAATCTTCGTTTTTGCTGGAAGATGTATATAGGGGGTTTTTCGAATTGTAAAACACAATTAAGGGGGTCCATTTTTGGTCAATTTTTCGACCACCTCCGATTTCGCTCATTTTCACATATAATGATCTTTGAGTGGGATATTTTAACGAGTTTTCATATTAAACTCGTATCTCTTACGGTTTTTGAGTAATTTCACCTGAAAGTTGAGGTCCACATGAAACATAGGAAACAGAAAAAGCGGTGATTTTATGCTTGCACCAAAAAATCTCTCAACGAACAGTTTGTACAAAATCCTGCATAATTTTGTATTTATAATGTAGTTATAATCATAAGCTGCGGTGCGCTGGAAGTAGAATTTTGATTTAGGGGCCTAAGCTTTTTAAAAAATTTTATTTATCGAAAACAGTCGAAAATCGTCAAAATGCAAAGTTTCTTGCAGCTGGAAAGTAGGGTCTTCGGAAAGAATTGCAAATTTCTCTAATTCAGAGGCCTAAATAAAAATTCTAACTCTAGGGTTCCGTAGTACTTGAATTGGCGGTTCCATTGATACCAATGATTTCATTGTATGTTTTTCCAGTTTCGAGATTTTTTTGGTGCAAAAATGGGCATTTTTAGCAAAATTTTTAAAATTTCGGTAAAAATTTGGCTAAATTCCGACAACAGTATGGTCCTAAACTGCTTATTTTGTATTCCAACTTGTGTATTCATGTTTTTGGATCTATTAATTTGCAGCATGAATTATGCTGATAGCTACGTCCAGTACTTCTCAGCGTGCCAAACGAGACCCTCAAGTCCCGAATTTTTCAAAATAGCGATTTTTAAAATTTTTCAAAATATGGCATATTATACACCAATCGAATGCTCTCAGTGCTTCGATGAATTCTTCTCGTAGAACTATGGGTCGGAAATGATTCTATTTTAAGTTAACTGCTGTTAAATGTTTCATTACATCAGGAGGAACAAGCCTTGTTTCCACGAGAAATTCTTTAGAGAAGCTTCTGATCAAGAACATCCGGCTGGAAACTGTGCGAAAATGTTTTTCTTAATAGTTTTTAAAGATATAGATCAAAATAAGCTACAAACGTAGAGTTGATTTTAAAAACTTTGCCTCAGTTGGCTACAGCATCCTTGTGCTCGCTCATATTCAAATTGCACACAATTGATGGCTCGTCACTTTACGAGTACGAAGAACTGAACGAAACAACTCAAAATTTAAACTTGATATGCACGATACATATATGTGGCTAACTTATGTGTGAAAATGAGCGAAATCCGTCGCCTACAAATTCTTCATGATGGACCCAACCCCCTTAAGTTACTATTCTTCACTATGCAATTCGGGACTTTATTATCAGTATAAACTTACATTAAACTTACAACTACAGCTTATGCTGAACAAACTAAAAGCTGAATCGAAAAATGAA
The DNA here is from genome assembly GCA_030248195.1 of Trissonchulus latispiculum. NCBI lineage: Eukaryota > Metazoa > Nematoda > Enoplea > Enoplida > Ironidae > Trissonchulus > Trissonchulus latispiculum. The sequence goes on along the minus strand of JASAND010028355.1, from coordinate 24,004 downwards.
TTTTGGATTTGTGTTCTGCGTGCGCGAATACCCTTATATGCGACGACTTTTTAGCAAAATCGGGACAAAATATTTTCGGTTTTCTTTTTGTCTTCCTGTGAAGTGCTCCCGGACACATGGGGGCTCACCCCGATGCGACATGTGAAAGTACTAGATATGGTGATGCTGCAAATGGTCAAAATTGAAAGTAACGGAAGCCGTTCAATGTGAGTATCATTCGAAAGCTCTCGTTGCGTAGATAAAAAGTTGTAGTAGGTACAATGCACCAAAATGTAGGAAATGTGAGTTACGGAACCTCAACTGGGTCAAAAATGGCCAAAACCGGCCAAAATGGGTCAAAATCCAAAGTTGTGGAAAAACCACAATATTGGTATCATTCGAAAGTTCTCTTTGAGTATATAAAAACTTGTCATAGGGGCAAGGAGTAATATCCTAGGATAATTGACTTATCTCGTTTATAAGAGTAAAAATTAGGGGCAACCCATTCATGCCAATTTGCTTGTTGATGTTATGGTTGGAGTTTAAGTTGAGTGCTTCAATAGAGTTTCCGTCATAGTCGTCATCGCGATGAACGTGATTTCAATCATATCTGACAATACGTGATCAGCAATGGGGCAAGTATTGGCGATTAGATGCGATTGGAATTTCCGACGACGGTCAAGTTAAGGACGACGACGAAGATGTTGAGATTTTCAACAAAACAGTGAAGTTCATCGATGGTAGATACGAAATCACCTGGCCGTATAAAGAAAAGTATCTGGATTTTCCAGACAATTTCTAACTGGCCATAGGTCGTCTTAAGTCGCTTCAAAGAAGTCTTCAGCAGTTTCCAGAAATACAGGAGCGATACAACAAAAAATCCAGGCGCAACGTGACCTTGGTATCAATGAGAAGATAAAGATTGACGAACAGGGTGGCCGAAGGCCTACATACGCGTTGAAGTTGTCGAGATGACCCACGAGATTCGCCATTTAAAGCCCCAGGGGCCCGTTGCATAAAAGTGATTAGTTGATTAGTGATTAGTGATTAGTTGATTAGTGTAGTAGTTTTTAGAGGATAATCAAAGCCACGAATGAGCTGCGATAACAATTTATATGTCATTTGGAAGCGCTTTGAGCGTTGTGAAGGAACTAAAAAGCTTAAATTAAATTACAACTTAAACTGGAGTGATGCCGGCGAAAAGAGTAAAGAAAATACGATTGAGTTCAAAGTTTCTCTTTGACTGAATGAGTCAGTGAGGATAAATTAAATTTAAATACTTCATCAGTTGGATGATAAATTCATCAGTTAAATCTGGATAAAGCGCTTCCAAAACTACGATATGGTACCAAAAACTCCAAAAATGGTGCACTGCAGCACTAGTTTTGACCGGGAAACCGCTACACTAATCAACTAATCACTAATCACTAATCAACTAATCACTTTTATGCAGCGTGCCTCAGTACGTCAGTTGTTCTGATACAGGCAGCTAACATACGATAAACTGCGGATATGACAGGTATAGCAACTGAACAGAACTCAACAAGTTTTAACTCATTTTTATAGCCTCACTTATTACTACAGAAGATCACCGCTCTCGTACGTAAGGTAGACATATTCCCAATGGTGAATGATATCATCAAGGAAGATGGTCAGAAACAAAGACAATAAAAATTAGGAAGAATACAAGAATTGGTGATCAGGTTTGACGGAAAGGCGAGATCTGCCATTGTTCAAACTGGGTTTGGAAATACAATACAAAGACCGCTAAAACTTTTGTATCCTCTAGAGTCAGGAAAGCTTTACTCCCAAAAAGAGCAAGGCGACAGCGGCCTAGAGGAAAGGATAGAAGCTTGCCTGCGACGCATGCAGATGGGGTTACGGCCATGCCTGAGCCCACTGACAGTACAAGAACAGAATCCGGTAAAACCATATCCAACATGGGGGTTCCACCTGTGGTATTCCTGAGGGATCGGGAATAAAAGGCGAAGAGCCTGCTCAACACAAAAACGCATCAATGAAAGGAGGAAACATACAGGAAACTGTGCTCAGCGCCATAGCAGACGAAAGGCTACTAAGAAAACAAGAAAGCAAATTCGTGATATTGCCGCTTGTGAATGTCGCAATGAACGCGATTTCAATCAAGAAAGTGAAACTTTGATAAAGTGGAAGAAGTTTTGAACACATACATAAAACAAGTAAAAACGTTCTCTAAAAAGTCATTACGGGCAACTACAATATACGTTTTCCTATAAGTTTACAGAACAGTTGTTTTGATATACTATTTTTGCTATTTCGACATTACATTAATTCTTTACTTTACCTGCTCTGTAATAATTTCTCAGTCGTACTATAATGTAATAAAATAGGCTTTCGCTGAGGGTTAATTTAGTCAAAATGCACTTCTTATTAGCACTGGTTTTACGCTCTTTTACCCTTCCAGGGGATTTAAGCCTCCAACCCACTAGTTAGCCCAAATTATTACAATACAGAATCGCTCTATTTTAACTCGTTGTTTTCAATCGGGCACAGGGTCCCCTTCTTCAGGTTAATATCAACTCTACCCGGAAGTAACCCGTCTGGGTCAGATCCCGAATGTATAGTCACACAATAATCAATTAGTTCGCCTAATCTGTACAGCTTAACTAGAAAGCACTCTGTTCATTATCTAATGGCTACGAAATGTTGGCAGAAATTCCCTATTAAAGACAAGAATGAAAGTTCGATTCTATTAACTTACACGGTTATGCAATACACCACAATTTTACAAGTAGGATGATGAGTTACACGGTTTCACAGAGATAGAGGAGCATACAATGACACAGGTTTACAGGTTTAGAACCGAAGACAGGACATAAATTGACAATAATCGACAAATTTCCAGCCCAGCTGATGACAGAATCAAGACAATGCTAATTCAACTTGCAAGCCCACTTTAAGTTCTCCAATTTAGAGATGCTAACCGTTGATACTATTAAATTGTTTATTGTCTAAAGAATCGCCCACGTTAATTTTGTCGCTTCTTTCAAGAGGTAACCTTACTTGCTTACTTAACAAGACTTCAGACAAACACTCTTACCAAGATCCAGATGAAACTCCGAGAGAAATAGTTAGTGATAGCGCTCCAGCAAAGCAAATCAGAGAATAAGTACGCAGGGGCTAACTGTCAAAGGAATAGTTTGGATATAGAGAGTATAGTATATCGCCTGTCTAGAATCACTACCTTGCCCGCTTCGGGTCTTACAGAATACCGTTACCAAAAGACTGAGAAAATACGGAGACCAATTCAACCAAGACACAACTGTACTGTACTGAGTCTGCCCCAAGACTGACTTGGGTGAAAAATAGAAACTGGGACTCGGTCAGTCACCCAGCTTATCGCTCTTTTGTCCTGACTGAACACTGTCAGTCAGGATTTGCGGCGAGCGTTGGAAGTCTTTTGAGAAACGGCCATAATTTTTCGATTAGAAAGGAAGAAGATTCTTATCGTGTCTAAATTGGTTTCTAATAGGCTTACCTGGGGACGAAAAACTCCCCAGGTAAGAAGTTTGACAAATATTTTTCGCTCAATTTTCCGATTAATCAGCAACTAACCCCACAAAACGGCACAAACAGGAAATTTCCACAGATACAGACCACTGAAGCGGAGGGAGTTCACAACACTAACCAACAGTAAATTAATATTGACAATTATACAATTATTAAAATAAATGTAGTTAGATATTAGTTCGTCAAACAGACAACAAGCAACCAACAAACAAATGAACAAACACACCAACAACCACAAAACAGAAGATATTTTCGCGTTAATTGTATTTTGAATTATTTCCTTCACCTTCACTATTACAACTCTCTCTCTCATCATGTTTTGACGATCCTCAGATTCAAGATTCAACAGATGAATGACAATTACCGTACAAAGACAGACCCTAGGGTCCCAAAATATACAGACAAAAAACGACAAAACTCAGCCTACCCATCACACTTCACACAATAAAAAAGCCGGTAAAGTTACACTAGGGGGACAAAATATACAGACAAAAATCGACAAAACTCAATACCAGACCACTCAACGCCGCGGTTTGCCAGATTAGGTTTTAGTCAGCCAAAGGAGTCAATCCGAGGAACCGTTTAGGACGAAAGGAGCAAACCGGGGGGTACTATACGTCAAAAACCACAACGAACCATCTAGCAAGCATAAGTAAAATTACCATCCTTTTTAGGCAAAAGGAAGAAACCGCAGAGTACAATACCACTACATCGTACGCATACATGTTACGTAACTGTAAAAGTTTTAGATCAAGAATTGGATCGGGGTGGCGCTAAAAGAGTCCTGTGGTACTCCCACTGTCTATAGGGAGTAGGTTACCGAATCATGGTAACCAGCGCCGGAGCAGGATGGGACCAGGAATCATCTGTGGCAGAAATCCAAACAGTTCTGCAATCACTGTGGCAATAGTCCAATCAGTTCTTATGTAGATTGGGTGGCCAGGCAGGGCCACGGGCAGGAGAAGCTGATGAGGATGATGATGATGATGACGGCGATGACGCTGACGATGTTGACACTGACGCTGACGCTGACGCTGACGCTGACGACCGGGATACGGTCTGATGGCGGGGATGCTGATGATGCGGACACTGACGATGACGCTGATGCTGACGCTGACGCTGACGACCGGGATACGGCCTGATAGGGATGATGCTGATGACGCTGACGCTGACTCTGACGCTGCTGATGCTGACGCTGACGACCGGGATACGGTCTGACGGGAAGGATGCTGACGATGATGCTGACGCTGACTCTGACGCTGCTGATGCTGACGCTGACGCTGGCGACCGGGATACGGTCTGACGGGACGGATGCTGACGATGCTGGCACTGACGCTGACGCTGGTGACCGGGATACGGTCTGACGGGACGGATGCTGACGATGCTGACGCTGACGCTGACGTCCGGGATACGGTCTGACGGGACGGATGCTGACGATGCTGACGCTGACGCTGACGCTGGCGACCGGGATACGGTCTGACGGGACGGATGCTGACGATGCTGACGCTGACGCTGACGACCGGGATACGGTCTGACGGGAAGGATGCTGACGATGCTGACCGGGAATCGAACCATCGGACCAACCACCACTGGACCAAGAAACCAGAAAAATACCATTGCTGAGATTCAGCCTAAAATCAAACACACACAAATAAGTAAGGTTATACAGGGGTAGCTGGCAGCAATGCCTAGCTACCGGTGAAAAAATCGTTCAAGGACCTTATTCTGTCCACTATGGGGTCATATCTAGCTTTTGTTCACAAGAATAAAACACTCAAGGGGAAATTTGTGTCAGCTTTCACAAACTCAGGGACGAAACTTAGGAGATAGTACAGTCAGCTCGCTAAGTGTATACGGGTTTTTACTATCTTCCCAAAACTTTTAGTCAGCAAATTAACACGACTGGAGTTAATAATTCTATTTTCCATAATCATTATCACGTCAGTAATACTCTGATACGCACAAACAGTAATTTCTACCACTAGTAAAGTCAGCCTAATAGCAGATAAAATTGGCCTAAAAGCGAGGTAAGGTTGGTCTAAAGGTCGGGTAAAATTAGCCTAGACCCATTTTCTCTTGGACGGAATTGTTTAGCACGGTAATGAGCCTTTTAACGAAGATGTTTGAAATCAAAATGTCAGCTTTTCATTTAGTGTTCGGAAATCATCCCTCAAAATCAACTGTAAAATCACGTCGAAACTCGCTCTCTCTCTTTTCAAATTCGCATTTCAAAACTAAGAAAACAAAACCGACAGTAAGGTGAAACTCATGACAAATCCAAGTGCAGGTGTGCTGTGCTTCAAGATCCATGGTGAAGGGTGCTGGAACTGGAACCAAACTGTGCAGAAAAGAAAGAATCTAAAACTAGTACACGACATGCATGGTTAACGAAACAGCTACTATCAGTTTAATACGTGCTACTTTATAATTAGTATTTTAGAGCCATCATTGAACATTCTCTATCAATTCAAGTGTGCGTTAGTAATCAAATCAAGTGCTACAAACAACTAAGTTAAGGCTGTGGAGGTGGTTGGAGTGAAATTAAATAAAATTCGTGCGCAATTGTGGACACAACTGGGCAGTATTCGCTGTATGCCTAAGGGGGTCTTGGGTCCGGACATACCGTACGTGGGGGTAAACCCAGTACTGCCGAATTCTGTACTCAACTAAAAATAAGCATACAGGCAACAGAGAAAAACAGTGCAGAAAAGAAAAGGAAAGTAAAGGAAAAGAACAGAAAGAAATGAAGGTAAACTGATGGGTGCAACTGACTATGTTATTCTAATTGTTATCTGTGAGAACTTCCTACTCTACTAACTTATCCTTATTGTATTATAGGTATAAGCAACTGGGAGTCTAGAAGGGCTGATGTTACAATCTAGATAGTTGCACCTCAACTAAACGAACTTAAAAATCAACATTCAGAAAATCCTCCGGAATGGGAGGGTCATGCAAACCAGGCAAACAATCCAACAAAGTTTCAACAAAAATGGGATGCCGGTTACGAATAGTGAACGGGCCATGCAAACGCCAATTAGGGATCTCGTGCAAAATGATAGTAGAAGAACTCAAACAGATCCTGTTAGGACAACGGAAGGCAGGCGAACGGTTAGGAAGAACTAAACTCAACAGAGATGACTTAGTAGGAAAATCATAAAACTGGAACTTAGTAGGTGCAGGGCAGGAACAAAACGGAAAGGCACTCCAAAATAACGTAAACTGAACTTCCAAAAACAGTTCACACACAACAGAGTGCAACACGCAACCACATCAGAACTCAACACAGAGAGGGGGCGGAAGGGGACGAACTTGTCATTGGCATCTGGCGCACAGTAGATGACATCTCGCTGACCACGGTGGTGGAGCATCTTCAGCTCCGGCGGCAATTGGCTTTCCGCTCTCATGGGACCTCGCTGGGCGGACGATGGACAACAGCTCTCCGGGGGACCGGGATCATATCTCAACTGAAGGATCTTCGGCAGGATGGTAGGGGAACGATTCCAGCACGCAATGCCGGACGACGGCGAAGAGGAGGAGGAAGAAGAAGAAGAAGAAGACGAAGAAGAAGACCAGGACGACGGCAGGTAGGCAGCTGCCGAATGATAATCATCATCACTCTCCTCACTCAACAGATCACACTGGGCTAACCAACGGGCAACGTAACTTGACATGGTTCTACAAAACAAAAGGAAAATGAGGACCTTGGGAAAGTTATCAACATTCACACTACGCACACACAATATTACATCTGGCTCTATTCTAATGTCTACCTAAAGTTGCAACTAAGGACTAAAGGATCAGGTCAACTAAGGGATAAGGATCTTACTCGTACTTATTGACTTAAGGAATTAGGAACTTAGTTAAGGATGATAGGATGAAATGGTGGACACTCACCAAGCATACGCATACGATAATCTAGGACATCACACGGGACATGCAACGGAAACACACGGTGGATATTATTTAACAGAAACCTAGCCTCCGCAGGCAACACTTGCACACCGTGATTATAATACCAATCCTCATGCTCATGTAGAATAACGACTTTGGGACACTGACACCTAATGTTAGGGCAACGAAACATTCCACCTCCTAACGAGGGAACAAGCTCAAGCAAACGCAACTTATGAGGGTCACGGGACAAACGCACATCATCAGACAACGGAAAAACCACGAACGGGACTCCATAAAAACTTAGACCCACTCTCCAAAAACACTGCAAGCACAGGAACGTGCAAATTTGGGCCACCTGGGACACTAACTGCACACGTACGTTAGGACGAAACAACTCAGCTCTACGGGGATCTGTGTAGATATCAATCATTCCAGGCTCCATTCTGAGACCTTCGGGCAAATCACTACTCCAACGATGAGGACCTCTCAAGGATTCAGGACAATCTAGCGGCAGGGAAACTCTGGATCAGCAACACCTTCAATCTTTGCATTCGATTCAACTGACGTTACAACCAACTTGGGAGCCATTTGTAAATCTAAATTTCATGCTAACTTGTAGTAAGAACATTCCTAACAACACCATGCTCTATTAGTAAAAACTATCCACACTAATTAGCAGCAATTATCATTCACTCAAGCAACACACAATTAGAGAAGAGAGGAGATTTATGAACATTCAAGTAAGAAGCTATGGAATACACACTATCAAACATTCAGGAAAGAAGAAGTCAGCTAAACCTAACAAACTACACTACCTAAGGTTACTATGTCAGCGGTTTATCAATTAGGAGTTATACGATGTCAGCGAGTTAGAGACACAATCAATACTTAATATTTTCAGTTATTGAATCACTACAAATTATTTATTATAACACTTACAAATTATACTATATCAGAATATTACTTAACGAAGAAAGAAGAAAAAGAAGAAGAATGGTTTTGATATTTTTTAGTAATTTTCTATGTTTTATATTGCTTTTTATGAGGGGTTTTATTTTATTCTAGCAATCTGTACAATAATAGAATTCTATGTTCGATAGCTATTTTACAATGATTACATCAAATTACATATGAGACTTACGTTCATTACACTATACAGTACATTCATTATTTTTATGTTATTTCTGTAATTTTCTAACATTTTTATGGTTCTAGATTAGTTAAGTTACAAATCTAGATTTTCTACACAAACATTGTTATCGATGCCCAATTCGGACAAGAATTTCCGAGGGCAATACATGGGCTTAGCCCGAAGACCTAACTCCTGCGAATTTACGCCTATACCATCGACAGATATTGAAGTCGAGGTACTGTGCCCAACATGGAGCAAGCGGCATCAACTAATACACATTTCCTCCTACAGTACGGATGTTATGTACTGAGGCAATGCCCATCATGGAGCAACTTTAACAAAGTCCAAGTTCTAGATCATCGGTGCAGATGTTATTACCGAGACCTCTTATTCACAAAACAAAACACTATTCGCTAGAGGGAAGTTTGGTCAATACAAAGTTACGACAGTCAAAACTATACAATTCTTAGAGTGCAGTGTACAAATCCCAATTTTCTACACGAATCTTTACAAATTTGGCAATTATTTTCTACAACTTTATACAAACTCTATTTTACAATCACAGCACTGTTTAGCGTCCAAACCTATTGTTCAGACGAGTAACGACCCGAAGTAGGGTCAGAGGAGGCATTTCCACGTTTGGACCTCCTAAAGGGATTCTGGAAAAGGGGACTTGGCCCAGAAAACAAAGGGCTTTCTGAGAAAAGTTTCTCTACATTAGGTGCAGAGGATCTGCCGGATTTCTTAGGATCATCGGCAGGGGAAGATTGGTTCGAAGACGAACTAGAAACTAGTTCCATAATCTTGATTTTAGGTGAGTTCTTGGTAGGCCATTGGAATCCGGCTGGTGTCTGTACGGATAGGACTACCATAAAGTGATCGCTATTCTCATTGTAGAGATAAAGCGAATTTCTCTCATAACTTTGGCTTGATCCAAGCAAAGCGTCTGGCAAAAATTGTTGCCAAGCCCATGCGGGACCAAACTTTGAATATGACTGTATAGGCGTACGTAGCCAGGCGGCAGTCAAAAAGAGTTCATCATCAGTGGCATATTCGGCGGTTTTGGTGAGACTGTTTTTGACAGACTCCAGATCGTTAAAAAGTGTACGAAAACGCCGTTTGTGCTCGTATGTCTCAAGAAACGTGAGTAAGTCTCGTTTGATATGTACCCAATGCTCTTCAGAGCCAGTAATGGCTAGCGAGATAGCACGGTAGTAGCAATTCCCGTCTCCAATAACATTGATGACCTGGTAAGGTTCGTGGAGTGGGGTGTGCCTCATCATTTCAGGCAAGATATGGTCGATCGGTAGACCACGCAATAATGCCATATGGCGTTGCCAGCGAGCGTCGACTGGGTTAAAGAAATGTCGACGATTAAAAGCGATTGGGTCTTTTTCCGGTGTTAACGACTCTTCACCCATGAACTGGGGAATGCTATCGGAATCTGAGGCGGAATCTTGGGAGGAAACAGCAACTTTTGCAGGAGCAACGCTCTTCTGTTTGGGAGAGAGCGGAACCCGTTTCCGAGGTTGTACAGCCGGTTTTTCCGGACTGGTATCCGAACGAGCAACTTTGGACTTTCTGCTAGGCTGCTTGCGAGTTGATGGTCGTGGATCTTCATTCTCAGAGGGCGAGTCCGCGACAGGTGGTGTCTTAGGAGGTTCCGGCTCTAAAGGTATTTTAGCAGCTTTCGAGTGCCGCTCCTTAGGAGCAGGGAATTCGTCTCTATCCGAATTTTCATCATCGTGATCATGAACGGGTGCCGTAATTACGCGAGGTTCAACACAAGGATACATATTATTAAACTGAACTTTGACTCTTTTTGCGCGTCGATTTCCTGCGGGATAGACCTCTGCGACACACCCAATAATTTTCTCTATACGATAGGGTCCAATTTTCTTATCCAAAAGTTTGAAAACCTGATCTCGTTTTGCAACATTAGATGCTTTGATCATAACCAAATCACCAACCTGAAATTTTGGCTCAACTGCATTTTGATTATAATTTGCGTCCTGAACTTTCCTAGCCGCGCCTATCTTCTCACGAGCTAGAGACCATGCTAACTGTAGAGCTTCTGTCGCTTCTCTGACATAGTCAAACCCAGAATATTTCCGATCGGTGGGTATGGCTACATTGGTTGCACTAGGCAAGACGGGATCCCAAGCATGCAAAAGATAATGAGGGGTTTCACCCGTGGTGGAGTTGATAGACGTATTGTAAGCAAATTGACAGTACGGTACCATATTATCCCATTCTAAATGATTTTCGGTCACCGTAGCTAACATATCAAGTAGAGTTCGGTGCCAACGTTCAACTTGACCGTTTGCGGCGGGATGATATCGAGTAGTTTCAAGTTTTCGAGTTTGCACCTGCGAGCAAATTTCCTTATTCAGTAATGCAACAAATTCCTTTCCTTGGTCTGAAATGAGCAATTTTGGGGGCCATACTGCAAAATGACAAATTCGAGAAAACTTTGTGCCACCGTGTAAGCGGTCTTGTTTTTAATGGGGATAGCAATGACGTATTTCGAAAAGGCGTCTACAAAACTCAAAATATGTTTCATACCACTTTTAGAGGCCTTACTAACATCCATTAGGTCACAATGAACACGCTCGAAGGGTTCTACAGCCATAGGGGCATGCTGTAGAGGTGCTTTTGGATTTTTGGGTGGGCCTTTTCGTTTTTGACAGCGCGGGCAAGATTCCACCCAACGTTTAACGTCCGTATACATTCCGGGCCACCAAAAATGCTGGGATAATCGAAAACAAGTCTTGTTTCTACCGCTGTGCGCGGCGTAAGGGCTATCATGACATGCAGCAAGCGCCTCATCTCGTAAACTTTCGGGCACAGCTAAAACTTCAAGGGTCGTATCGCGCACTTTCTCTAGGTGTACTAAGACGTCATCGCGCATATCGCATTGTTCAGCTAGCGAGGTAATTTTGACCGCAAGATTAAAGTTGCTAGGTAAATTTCCATTAACTTTGTAATCTATAATGCCATTCAAAAGTAAATCTTCGCGTTGCAAGGCTTGTAATTTTGTCCAAGATTTAGGGTTAAGAGAAACATTAGAATTATCACGTACGGCATGGTGAAAAACCTCGCTAAACATGGCGGTAGCCGGGTCATTCCGTTTAGGACGGCTGGTATCCGAAGATTGACGTTCGGATCGCGGTTCTATTGACTTCTCATATGCCTTACTGGGGTAGTCCAAGTCTAGGATTCTTGGTCTGACTGTCCTTTTAACCGTGGGTTCCGATTCTTCGGAATCCGAACTAGAAATCGTACCAGCACCTTTCAGTTTCGGTTGTTTCTCTGGCGAGGGTTGACCCTTCTCTTCGTCCGAGCTACTAGAACTAGAGGGTTGAGAGATCTTCGAAACTTTGGATCGAACAGTAGTTACACCCTTCTAGCGCGTAATTTGTTAATGACTGAGACATTGGGGTCTCGAGCCCTCTGGGCTCCATTTCGAACAACTACAGATTTTATGTGAGCAACTAGCTCCTCACCGTCCTCCTGATAAACTTGAACGCATTTTCGATCATTCTCTTTTTCGTCTCCAAGTAGGCCTTTAGCGATATCTGCGAAAAGTGGGTTTCGTGACAGTCCATCAGCGTTTCGGAGTTGTGGGTTATTCCGATGTTTGATTTCAAAATCATATTCCGAAAAAGTCATTTGCCATCTAGCTAACCGAGAATTTCGAGGGGGATGTTTCATTAGCCATCTCAAAGCGGAATGATCCGTAAACAGTGTAAACGGTGGACCCCCGTATAAGTAATGACGAAAGTGCTCAATACCAAATTTCATAGCTAAACACTCCTTATCGTGTGTAGAGTAATTTCTCTCGTATTTCTTTAAGGACCTGGCTGCGTAGGCTACAGGATGGTACTTGCCATCGTCCTGTTCCTGAGACAAAACAGCTCCTAACCCTAGATCGGATGCATCAGTGTGCAAGATGAATCCCTTTGCTAAATCAGGATGTGCAAGCACGGGAGCTTCTACTAAACTTTTCTTAAGTAAATCAAAGGACTGTTGGTGCGTGTTGTTCCAAACAAAACGGACCCCTTTCTTTTTTAACGAATAAAGCGGTGCGGCTAAGTGCGCGAAACCTTTAATAAATTTTGCATAATAGGCACACATACCCAAAAAACTTTCGACATCCTTAATGTTTTTGGGCACAGCCAAATCATGAATGGCTTGAATTCGCTCCTTAGTGGCTCGACTCCCTGTTCGGAAATTATATGGCCTAAATAAGTAACTGACTTTTTCAAAAAATGACACTTTCCGGGATTCATTTTCAGGTCAGCTGCGCGCAAACGATCAAAAACCTCCTGCATGATTTCTAAGTGTTCCTCAAAAGTTTTGGAGAAGATCAAAATGTCATCGATGTAGATGATGCACTTTTTCCATTGTAAATCTCCCAAAATTCTTTCCATGCAACGCTGAAAGTTTCCAGGCGCGCATTTCGGTCCAAAAGGTAAAACATTATATTCAAACTGGCCGTGAAAGGTATTAAAACTAGCTTTTGCTTTGGACTCATCATCCAATTCAATTTGATTGAAACCTTTGCTTAAGTCAATGGTGGAAAAATATTTTGATCCCTTTAAAGATGTCATGATATCATCAATGCGGGGAATAGGATAAACGTCCGGGTCACTGATTTTATTGACCTTTCTAAAATCTACACATAGTCGCAATTTACCACCGGGTTTGGGAACATAAATCATGGGCGAACTCCAAGGGCTGGTTGAGGGCCTAATTAACCCATACTTTAACATCTCAGTAAGTTCCTCTAATAGTGGTTGTCTCAAATGTACGGGTAACCTGTAAGGAGTTGCATAGATTGGTTTTGACTCCCCAGTATTGATATGCGCTTTAAAAATAGTACACTTTCCGATGTCAAACGGGTGCTGAGAAAAGCAAACTTTGTTTATGTTCAGGAGTCCCAAAAACTGTCCAATTTCATTCTCACTCAAATTTTCCTTGTCGAAAGAAATTTCACGCATGGCCTCCGGAAGGTCATTGAGTTGACACGGGCGATTAACTTTGCAGGCGTTGACGTTAAAATTTAGGCCTCCCTTCGCGTTTTTAGTGTGATTAGACTTGACTGAGTTTCTGAGACACACTGTCTCACCCCGTTCATTAACAAGCGTCCTATATTCGCGCATAACTTGACCTCTCCTAAGTTCGTTTCGTGGCGTGACATTGCCCAAGGTGGAATTTTCGTAAACAGTTAGAGGGTGGCCTGTTTTATTTTTCATTAAAACAGGAATTAGTCTTTGTCTCAAATTGACCATAGCAGGCATGACTTGTAAAGTTGAGTCATTACTTTCAAATTTCAATTCGGAAGGCTCAAAGAATCCATCATATTTTAATTTTTCCATACTTTCAACCAAAGCGGGTACAGTAACTTCAGAATAAGCGGGAATGGTAACTTTCCTAATTGCTGACACCCTATAAGCAGTTTGGGTGACGGGTGTGTGATGAACTAACTTTGCAATCATGGGTGGTCTTTCCGGTTTTAACAATTTCAATTCTCCCTGTGCAAAACTCAAAGTTAGATCACCCCCATGTTCATGCAGAAAGTCTGTTCCAATCAAACAATCCTCAGCTAAACCTTTCGGAACTAAAAAGGTATGCTCGACCGTAATTCCAGGAGTATCGTAGAATTCAACTGGAACTTTTACAGCTCCTCGAAATTTCAAAGCTTGTCCATTAACACCCTCCGCACGCAATGGTCTGTCCATAGGCAGAATCTTCAAATTTAGATAATTCGCTAAACTTTCATTCATTAGGCTCAAATTTGCACCCGTGTCCAATAAGGTTTGCACGGGTTGCCCCTTCAAATTTACATAAATCATAGGTAGGGGGCGAGGCGGTGTAGAGACAATTCCGTCCTCTAAACAGCAGGTGCAACATTCACGTTTTAATGTTCCAATCTGCAAAGGTCTTTGCACCTTAGATTTTGTGGGCAACGTTAACGGTAAAGTTACTCGTGTACCATCGATCGAGGGCCAAGTTATGGTATGCTGTCCTAAATCTAGGGAAATTTCACCCGGAAATGTTACCATAAAATCAGAACCCAAGATGCATTCAGTAGTGAGCTTTTCTACGACCAAAAATTTCCAATTGTGAATAGGCAAACGTTTTTCCGCTCCACGAAAAAGAATAGGCATTTTTACGTACCCCAAAATTTGACATTTCCCTCCGTTGGCGGTCCGAAGTGAGCCCACTGTATCCACAGGTATAGGGGTCAGACCTAACCTCTCTACTAAACCTTGTGATACGACAGATAATAATGAGCCTGTGTCAAAAAGCGCATCTACCGGTCTACCTACCAGAAGTAAGCTAATCATTAAGGGTATAGTACGTACCATTAGTACAGAATGTGCATTCACAGTTCTCCCCGAGTTCCTAGTTCCGAATCGGGTGTGTGGTCCAGATCCGTCAGATTCTGGACTGATCGGCCTGACGTGCCGCTTAAAAGGACTCGTGGCCGCATCGGCCTGTGTATGAACAGGCGATTCGCTACGTTCTCCCTCTGATTCTTTGTCAACAGCTTGACACGAGAACCGTACTATTCGACCTTCTTTACTCTTACTATTCCCAAAATCTATGAGCGGAGATGGCTGACTCTCTTGGCGGTCATCTGTGGGCGGTCGCGCACTAAGATCGAGATGATCTCGTCCATAGTCGGACATGGAAGACGCGTATGACGTGTCCCGGGACATAGGCTTATAGTGTGTGGTCGCGTGGCATCGATTGGCCATAGACCTACGGTTTCGTTCTGCCAAGTTAACGTCTAAGTTTTCCCGTGGTCGGTACGGCATAGGATCACTTTTGACAGATAAATTTCCCAACTCTACGGGTGCTTCCTCCTCATCGTCACTAAAAAGCGGCTCCTGTAACCTAAGGCTTTCGACGGGTGCAGAGATACTAGGTCGCTCGGGTCGAGGCGAGGGGCTCTTGCGGCTCCTAATTTTAGCCCGAAACTTTCGGCCACATGGTGTGATCCACCATACTATACAACATCCGAGCAAGACTATAACTATCACCACTACTAACCCATGTTTCAGTTCTAACGGAATTAAGGGCAAATGTACGTAATTCTTAACCTGACTTTGGATTAAATTTTTCGCCTGCTCATTCTCATACTCAGCAGTTGAAAGTTCAGTAAAATGCAACGGGATCCGACCCAGAGGGGCGGGTACAATAGTTTCCTTTAACTCGGAAGTGGTTACGGTAGTTTTCGCTACACCCAAGGTGCTAGTCAAAATAGTGTTTCCAATAATTAAATGAAGATAGCGGCCGTGTTCGAACCAGAGTGTGCCGGTAGCTGGGACAGCCACCCTCTCGCCTTCAGCAACGTGATTCAAAGAAGGCGAACGTGCGACTATAACTTCAGTATAATTTGTTCTAATTAAAACTCCAGCGGGCGTTGTACGATAAATAGTAGAATTGTCCAAAACCTTAACCTGTATGGCTGTGCGACAATGCTCAAACTCTTGGCCTACGCGCTCAACAGAGTGACTAATCAAAATTTGCAGACACTTTGCTTTCAAACTGGTTATAATAGCGTTGGGTGGACAGAACCATAGTCCGGGTGCAGTTTTACATTCCGAAACATCAATTTCGCGGACCTCACCAGTGTCCAGTCTTTGCGCGTAATTTGGCAAAGGAGCTAGCGCAGTAATTCCGTTCTCGCGAGAGTTGTATCCCACATTGTGAATAGCATAAAGCGGGCGAACTTCTTTTTCCAAAGGTACCGGAATTTCGAGCATAAACCCAAAGCGGAGAGTGTTAAAGTCAATTTTGATCGGATAAACTTTTCCGAACTGGTAAATCAAACTAGGTTCTTGCCTGAGCAAAGAATTTCGCAATGACGGATGAGTTCTAATAATTCCTTTTAAAGTTTGCAAGTTTATCAAATTTGGATTGATTTCCGAATGTAGTCCGGCACGCATAACAGAATTTAATCCATCTCTCAAGGACGAGGTGAAAATGTGTGCCAAAAGTTGCATATAAATTTGTCGCATATATGAGAAATTCGAACATCTGGCTTTAATAATCAACGTAGTTAAATCCTGGACCGTATGATGTAAAAACGCGTAAACCTGCTCATTAGCATGAACTATTCTTTTAATAGAGTCCGTAATTTTAAGTTGATCCTCCCGCAGAACGTTAAAGCCATGCTCAACTGCAGAGACTCGATTATCCAACTGCCCCATATGATAAGTATTAGCCAGACTATTCGCTAGTCCACCTAAACCTAAGGCCCCAGCCAACAAGAATTCGATAAAACGTTTTGGTCGACTGTGTGTCTGTTCGGGTGCTGGATAGGACGTACAAACTCCAGGAGTAGAACGACATAAACTAGATAGCAGTTTCGAATAGAAGTGCGTATTTAAGACTCCGGAATAAAGTTTCCGATATTCTAACTTTATAGCATCAATTTCATGCTCTAGGTAGTCAAACTGCGGGCAACTTTGATTTATCATACGAACGCAATATTGATCGGTCTTAGTCTTTCCAGTAGTAAGATCAATACAATCTTCCTCGTTGGCCCATTCCGGGGGCTTCCACTGAGGCGACATAGGAGGTACGGCCAGCTGAACTATTAGGGCTAGATACTCAGTCTTTTGGGAGATAACCCCTATCCCTGCGGGACTCAAAACCGCTCCCCAACGAGGTAAAACCAACGTCCCAATTTTGGCTATCTCATCCGCTAAGAATCGGGAAGAATCGGCGTCGGCCTGCGTTTGTGCATTGGCCTTAGACACCAAAAACGCCAATAATACCCATGCAGCGGGTAGGGCGACCTTTTTCAGATTTCGAAATAACGTGGTTAGGACCCACAAGAAACACATGACCCCAGGGGAAAGTAAGCCTAGACTAGACCCAATTTTTCCAGCGTCCTGGTTCTCACAAGAATGCCCAGAAATTTCAAGATTACACTGAATGGAAACGGTATTTGTGTCTACAATGGGTTCATGGACTTTTCGAACCCTTCTTGCGCTCGGCATGCGAGTTGAATTGCGTGGGACTGGAACGAACAATTCTTCCTCAGTAGAGGTGAACGAGCTAGCGCTCGGCGGCCTAATCACGGGCCGATCATAGTACATGTTCGGCTCCGGTGCCCGGCAAGTACAAATCAATGGCTGTCGGCACATCAAGACCTTGTGCTGAAAATGTGGCGAAGCCAAACAGCGTTTCGCATGCATCAGACAACTTTTTGACACATTACGGGTCGTCCGAACTGAGTACTGTCCAGATGAGTCGGATCTAGAATCCCTTCTACGGCGGGGAGAGTAATACTGCTCACCAGTGTACTGGTCACCCTGATAGTCACTATATGAGGAACCTGAGCCACTAGAGCGGCGCCCGGATCGATATCCACCCTCATAATGCTGGTTTCCCTCCTGCGTTCTGGAGCATGAAACCGCAAACTTAGGCCCGTATTCCCTTTTCATTTCTGGGGGAAAATCCCTTCCCCTATCTCTACGATCAAAATTTTGATTCCTATCATAATGTTCTCGCCTAGGGCCCTGATCGTTTCTGCGATCGCCCTGATAGTTCCCATCATTTCGCTCATAGCGATCCCTGCGACCAGTTTGGTCATAATTACCCTCTCTACGATTCGAATAGTTGTTGGTATTTCTGAAATTCCTATTTCCATCTGATCGTCTCTGAAAGTTTCGATCTGAGCCCTGATTGTTGGCTCGATAAGCCCCTCCGCCAGGTTGGCGGCATTCCCTGCGAACATGCCCGGGCCTGTTGCAGTTAAAACAGGTGGTACCCGGGGGTAGATCGCGTCCCTTTCCATTTCGGCTAGAGTTCCCACCTTGCTTAGAATCCAATTCAAATTTTTCAAATTTTGCTTTCAGTTCCCTAATAGCTTTTTCCGCCTCTGCGATGGCCGCCGGCGTATCCTGGCCGCTTCTGAAATTTGGCTCGATAAAAGACGGATAGGCCTCACCGGGGTATTCACCCTCAGCCTGTAAAGCTTTCTCAACAGCGCGCTCCATCGTTTTGCAGCCTGGAGGCACGCGAGCTTTTAAATCACTCCTTAACCCAAACAAAAATAAACGTAATTTCAGTAATTCTAACTGATTTTCCGAGAAACCGTCTTTTTCCGTGAAACTCAATCGCGCGTATCTATTTAGCCTCATTAGGTAGTCCATTACGGGCTCACCTTTCTCCTGTTTCACTTGAAACATGAGAGAAGAGGCATGTAACGCCGTATGCGGCGGAATCATAACTTTCTTAGCGGCTTCGACCATTTCGGCCCACGTTCCGCGACTAGCTTTTGGGACTGAACGAAATTGCTCTAATGCTCTTCCTTCGAGCGAACTGGAAAAAGTTAGAACTTTCTGACCCTCATCGAAGTCCATGACTTGACAAAATCGAACGTACTTTTCGAGGTGTTCCTCGAAAGACTCTGAGGGCAACCCATGGTAGATGGGCACTGAACTGTATGCTGCGGCGACTCCCTGCGCCCTAATAGCGGAATTGAAATCTGACAACGTGTCAGTCAACTTTTCCAAAATTTGACTCTCTATACTGGGTGGATCAGGGGAATTTACCCTGGATCCTGGCTGTGCTAACAGCCCTACCTCTGCTAAATCGTTCGGCATCACTACTCTCTTAACTTACAGTATTATTCTGAAATGACAATCTCTAGTTCAGAATTCGGCTAACCTTGCAAGAGAAGAATTAAAAACTATAAACTACCCTCTTTATGCCAAGCTATTCTATTTGCAGAAATTTTGTACATCAATGAAACTGTTCAAGCGTCTCAATTAATTTAACGGTGTTGGATGTACAGGTCGATCTTATCTACTCTTACGTATAATGTAGTTTATAAAAGTTAAGGCCGACGTACGTGATGATTAGTTAACAATTTAATTGAAGTTAAGACAGTTATGACGAAACAAAATATAAAATTATAGACTTGTAAACCAGGGGGAGTCTCTAAAGAAATTGAAATGGTCGTGAGTTTTCGTTTTCGAGGAAAAGGGTTAGTTAAAAATTCAAACACTAAAGACAGATTTGAAATGTTTTCAAATGCAGAGCTCTATTTGAAGAATTAACACCCAATTTTTCCTCGCCTGAGGGAGCTCCACATGTAATAAAATAGGCTAGCGCTGGGGGTTAAGTTAGTCAAACTATGAACTTCAAAGCACTGGTTTTGAACTCTCTTTCGATTTTACAGGGGTTTTCAGCCTCCAACCCACAACGTAGCCCAATTATCACACTACAGGCCTATTTTTCCTTTTTTTTTCCACCCGCCCACGCCCCCCCAACCCACTCCCCCCAACCCCCCCGCAACACACCCCGAATGTATAGTCACACAATAATCAATTAGTTCGCCTAATCTGTACAGCTTAACTAGAAAGCACTCTGTTCATTATCTAATGGCTACGAAATGTTGGCAGAAATTCCCTATTAAAGACAAGAATGAAAGTTCGATTCTATTAACTTACACGGTTATGCAATACACCACAATTTTACAAGTAGGATGATGAGTTACACGGTTTCACAGAGATAGAGGAGCATACAATGACACAGGTTTACAGGTTTAGAACCGAAGACAGGACATAAATTGACAATAATCGACAAATTTCCAGCCCAGCTGATGACAGAATCAAGACAATGCTAATTCAACTTGCAAGCCCACTTTAAGTTCTCCAATTTAGAGATGCTAACCGTTGATACTATTAAATTGTTTATTGTCTAAAGAATCGCCCACGTTAATTTTGTCGCTTCTTTCAAGAGGTAACCTTACTTGCTTACTTAACAAGACTTCAGACAAACACTCTTACCAAGATCCAGATGAAACTCCGAGAGAAATAGTTAGTGATAGCGCTCCAGCAAAGCAAATCAGAGAATAAGTACGCAGGGGCTAACTGTCAAAGGAATAGTTTGGATATAGAGAGTATAGTATATCGCCTGTCTAGAATCACTACCTTGCCCGCTTCGGGTCTTACAGAATACCGTTACCAAAAGACTGAGAAAATACGGAGACCAATCCAACCAAGACACAACTGTACTGTACTGAGTCTGCCCCAAGACTGACTTGGGTGAAAAATAGAAACTTCGGTCAGTCACCCAGCTTATCGCTCTTTTGTCCTGACTGAACACTGTCAGTCAGGATTTGCGGCGAGCGTTGGAAGTCTTTTGAGAAACGGCCATAATTTTTCGATTAGAAAGGAAGAAGATTCTTATCGTGTCTAAATTGGTTTCTAAGAGGCTTACCTGGGGACGAAAAACTCCCCAGGTATAAGAAGTTTGACAAATATTTTTCGCTCAATTTTCCGATTAATCAGCAACTAACCCCACAAAACGGCACAAACAGGAAATTTCCACAGATACAGACCACTGAAGCGGAGGGGGTTCACAACACTAACCAACAGTAAATTAATATTGACAATTATACAATTATTAAAATAAATGTAGTTAGATATTAGTTCGTCAAACAGACAACAAGCAACCAACAAACAAATGAACAAACACACCAACAACCACAAAACAGAAGATATTTTCGCGTTAATTGTATTTTGAATTATTTCCTTCACCTTCACTATTACAACTCTCTCTCTCTCATCATGTTTTGACGATCCTCAGATTCAAGATTCAACAGATGAATGACAATTACCGTACAAAGACAGACCCTAGGGTCCCAAAATATACAGACAAAAAACGACAAAACTCAGCCTACCCATCACATTAATATGAACTGAAGTAAAAGAAACTGTTAGGAATCTGCAATGAATGACGAGATATAAAACGTTATGCGCTAATGTTTTGACGTGAACATTGGTTCAGCCGGAAATCGCCCATTTGGGTTACCTGTCTAACTTCTAAATTTAGTGTTCAACAAAAGATTGATTACTGTTGGTTTAAGTAGGTAGCCGGACCAACAGCAAGAGAAGGATAAACTACATATACTGTTAAGAATAAATTCGGGAGGGGGGGCAATCGCCATCACATCGGCCGTCCAGAATGAAAGGACTTTCCTATCAGCGATCGCTCAGTCTTCAAACAAGCAAGCAAGCAAGAATTTGTACAGGAAAGCTGTTGCCACACGGAGTTCAAATATCATTATTGTTTGGAATGCTTGTGACTATCACAGTGATTGGGCCGTGACGATCACGGCGAAGTGGTTGGACACGAGTCTTTGGACCTTAATCCGCAATTCTGATTCTTAGAAAACGTAAAACTCCGTTGAGCAAGGAAATATATAGGTACATACATTTCGGTACGGCGCGGGCTCTAACCAGAAAAGCTAACCAACTCAAATTTTTACCCGATTCTCTTCTTAATTTCACCCGGTAAGATCTTCTCAATCAACGCAATTACGAATGACTAGGTAAGTAACCACAGTATGCTGGAATGCATACAATATGAGCAGTGAACCAACATTTGTAATGTGACAAGAGTTTATAATAGGAAAAGCGTTCTTTCTAGCGCTTTAAGCCTCCGTAAGATGCTCTGCACATTAAGGAGAAATCTCAGGGAGGCTTATCGTTGTTTACACGTGTTTATACTGTTTTGAATCAAAGATCGGTTTATATTTGTCAGTTTGGCCGTATGTCCTTTGGAATAATGGTGAATTGAACAGTGGTGAATGAACAAGATCTTGAAAAATGCTCCCGTTTCTTACGGACAGACGTACACGTCCCTACGGACGTACGGATAAATCCAAGTTTAGGATTTGAAGAGTTACAATTTTTAATAAAATATCATGAAGTTACATTATGACTATTTGTCTATTCGCCTAGCGATATGTTAACTAGAATCTGATTTAAATACAACTAAAATACAATATAAAAGTTGTTCTGGCAGTTGAAATGAAATGATTAGCCTTCGTGTTGGGCAACGTAAAAGTTTCCAGCAATTGGATCTCCTGCAACAAAAGTTTAGTTTTAGTAACATTTCTACAGAATTAATCGGCTAACGGATCTCTTTAACTTTATCCCCCACAAAACAAATGTTGGTCAACTTCAAATGCTTATTGCAAGAGATCAACAGAACTTTCTTTAGAGCATGATTTATACATCGTTGCTGTGTGCTCTATTTAATGGTGTAAAGCAGTTTGCTGTAGCTTGCTGCTATAAAAAGTTAAGCTTAACAAACTATCAAAGTTCCCATTTTTGCAATTTTTGGTAGTTTTTTAAGCTTAACCATTTATAGTAGCAAGCTGCAGCAAACTGCTTTTCACCACTAAATAGAGCACATCTCGAGCATTGCAACGATGTATAAATCATGCCCTAAAGTTCTATGACTTTGCACATGAAGCTTTCGAATCCGTGAAGCTTCGAAGAAATGCTTTTTGCTATTTCTATTCACTATAAGTGCATATGCTAAGTGGCCCATGTATATTACACAAGGAAAAATGTAATCAAGAGTCCATGATCTTCTTCTGTATATTAGAAGAAGAGTAAGCCGCTAGAGGGCTCCTCTTCTTGGCATAGAGTAACAGTGCCCCGACCACAATACGCGAATGTTTCCCCGTTGTGGGGTCTACAGGTATACTCCCTCTGTTTGGAGGGGGGGGGGGGTAGCAGAAAGTGGTCCCCGTTTGGGAGGGGTCGCTCAAGCAAGCTACGTTTGGCTCATTCTGATTGGCTGTTGGCGACCCCTACAAACGGGGACCCTTTTTGAAAAGCTGTAAGCTGTAACTACAGTAATCCTTTGTTAGTCCCCCCCCCAAACGGAGGGAGGGTTTCTGCAATCTGATTGGCTGTTGGCTACCCCCACCAAACGGGGACCTCTTTTTAGCTACCCCCCGCCACACCAAAAGGAGGGGGGTATGCGCTGTAGATTACTTCGAATCTCTAAACGGGGGAACTATCGCGTATTGTCGTCGGAGCACCACTCAATGCCAAGAAAAGGAGCCCTCTAGTCACTGACTCTTCTTCTTAATGATAGTGCAATTTTTAATGTGCACTCTTTAATTCTTCTCATGTAATTCGCATTCCTTTCATTTAATTGTGCAGCAAAACATTTAAAATAAAAAAACTTACCTAATTTGTGTTTTTCTTGAAAAGCAGCAACCTTGAACTTTTGGCGACTGGAAGGAGGCTGGACCCCAACTCGCTTGTTACCTTGATGCCACAACAACAGGATATAACGATGAAGACCTGTGCAGCAACAGATGAAGAAATGAAAGATAATAAGAAATTTTGATGTCAAAAGGTGAAAACTGTTTTAAAGACAGTTTCAATGGATGTTTCGCAAGTTGGCTTGATTTTGCATTTGTTTGCAAGTATGTAGAAGAAATCAGACAAAATAGTATGGAAAAATTCTGCAGGGTGACCGTGGTAGAAATATGTAATTTACCATTTACAATCGTAAATATTGAATTGCGATAGTGATTCTGATTACAGAATTCAGGAAAATGCTTCTCATTACTTCATTAGCATTTGCAAATGTCCACTGTTTAGATATTTG